>JABFQM010000317.1:0-40056 GCA_022816865.1 Zelostemma sp. ZL-2020 | reverse complement strand
TGAAATATAATTTTGGATCTGACATAAACGATTTTCCGAGAGTAAAATGATTAAGCTTTCTATCAATATGAATATTTCCTACTTCAAGCTAACTTATCATAATTTATTTCGTGATTGTTTCTAACCTGAAGCTTAAACTGACGCAAATTGGGACATTCACCTTATCCCACTTTTTAATTAGCCCTTGTCGCGTCCACACTCATTTTAAGCGTCTTTCTAGATTGTTGGTTCACATTTGTTTTGAAAATTTTTTACGACCATTTGCGTTTGTGGTATTTTCAATTGCTTTTTGAAGTTGATTGTGAATGTAAATATATTTAAAATCATTATTGATGAATTACATTTTTACACAGGAAAGGAATTTTTTATGGTAATTCGATTTGTGTATAATCTTTTGTCATTTTGATAATGAAGTATATGGGGAGTTGTAAGACATTCCATTTTTTAGATTTTTCAACCTGAGGTTGCATCTTTCATGCAATTTTGTAGTGATTTCAGTAGTTTTCATGATTTTGTGTGTTGAAGTGTGCCAATTTACAGGGTTATACAGACTTCGTTTTCTCAACAAATTGTTCCTCGAAATTATCTTGATTTTCATTTTTTACAACTTTAATGAAGAATAATCATCAAAATATATAATTTACTTCCATTTTGAGTCAATTTCCCACCTTTTTTGAGAATTCACAAAAAGATACATTTTTACGAGCATGATAAAATTGTTTAACCGTTATGAATTTCAACAAACTGCTCAAGCCAAAAGTTGTGTCTTTGTGTCTACTGAAGATTCTACTTTGCAAATGTTCAAAATATGGATTTTTATGGTAGTTATGTCTCAAAAACAAAACCCGTCTTACAACTCTCCCCTACCAATGCTGGAAGAAGTGTTTGTTATTTTAAAAGAAATGAGGATTCTTTTAGATGTTTTGCAAATTCATATGAAAATCTTGTAAGTCAATGATGATCGTTTTTTTAAAGAAAATAATTTATTCATGGAACAATTCTGATTTCTCAAGGAAAATTAACGAGTTGTTTTCAAAAATTTGTTTAGTAAGTCCATCGTTTCAATTTATTATTGAACGAGGAATAAGCTGCTGTATTTTTTTCAAAATATCATATTGAATAGCAAGAATATGAATTTTTTGCAAAAAAGTAAATGTTTAATTCAATTAGACACTCCAGATTAATTGAGTCATAAAATTCCAAGTATTTCCTGAAAAAGTTGACATTAATCGTAGAATATTATTTCATTCAAAATAGTCATAGATTCTGTCATATTCAGAATTGCAAAAATTATTTAGTCAAGATACCGAAATCGTTCAGGACTCGTTTGATGATTTCATGGTTTTAATTTCCAAAAATGTAATCTATATTCTTCCTAAGCGTTCCGTCATTGGTACATTTACCCTAACACTTAGCGCCAATCCAAGAAAAAAAAAGCGACAAGTTGTAGTTCGAGAATTCCCGTTCGAAAGATCGATCTGCGTGATGTTTCGAGGGTAATGATCAAAGTTCCCCGGAACTCGTTTGGCAATCGAGCCGAAATCAACGTTTGAGGTGGAAGATTAATGAAACTCAGTCGTATGGCATTTAAAACGATTAGATAACGGTCGTTAAAGTCTTTCAATCAGCACAGAGGAGAATTATGACCGAAAAATCGTAACGAAAGTCTTCGTTAGTCAAGGTCTTCGTTAAAAGGCGAATTCGCCTCGGAGGAATTTGATTTAGCGTTCGGCTTCGCTATGATAATATTGTCTATCAACCGCAAAAGAGAGTTCCTGAGACTGCCTAAGTCGTACTGCTAATTGCCTGGCCTGGCGAATTAGCATTCGCAATAAAATTACCAATCGTAGCTGAGGCGATTGTAAAGGTTCATTAGTCACTGGAACCTCCGTACCCAAGTACTTCGTGTACTCCCCGATCGTGTGTTTTTCCTTTCATACCTCGCCTTTCATCAGCGTTCGCCGGTGTGTTGAAATATGATTCAGTGGAGAACGATTTTTCCTGCTCGGCTCGAAAATGACTCGAAAGGATTTAAACAAACGCACAATCTATTATCGCGATTGGAAGTTGAGACGTTCTTTCTCGCCGAGCGACTTTGTTTAATGACTGTAATGAAAGGTAAAAGGCTAAGTCAAACATGGAAACGACGCGGAAGTGGATCTCGAAGCGTAGAAATCGGGTTAATCATTTCTGACTAGACGTTTCGTCACGGACGTGGGTGCGACTTTTGATAAGCGAAGGTGTTCCATGCGCAATCGCAATTTGTCAGCTCGCGACGCGGAGGAATTATTACGCTCATTCCTCTCGCGTCACGAGTTTCGTACTAATAAGACGTTATTAGTAGTAAAAGAGCCTTTCCACGTCGCCTTGGATTGTAGGACGATTATTATCCGAGGCGACCGATTCCACTTGCACTCCTCCTGTCGCGGCAAAACGTTGATGGATGTCGAACTGCAAACATTAGGAGCCTGGCAGGAGCTCGAGGCAGTCAGGCTCTTGCGAAATTCTCACTTACGGCGTAATTCCTTTGAACTCATTAACGTACGCCGCTTCCATTGGTGCCTGAAAGTTGCCTCACACTGCAAAAATTCTTCGCTTCTTTTATTCGCGTTTGTTTGGATAATGAATTATGGTTGAAATTCAAGAAAAATGTCGATGGAAATAGCAACTAATGAATAGAAAGAATGCCATAAATCCATTCATTAATAAACAAACAAATTATTCGATCAAAAACTTGACGATTCAATAAATCAAAAGATGATTAAAAATTTGATTACAAGTCGATTCCCACCGTCGTAAATTCTTGATGGAAATGTATAAAAATCATGTTCCGACTGAGTTTTCTTATTACTTTCCATTCCAAGTCGAAATTTTCTTCTCATTTTTCCGACGCACGATTCGTGACACTTTCTCCAGAGTGCGATCGATAATTCGAGGATCGGCCAAATTGAATAATAACGCCCGAGCCCCACGTTAAATGCCGTAACTCCTGACCGGGATATCGGGTTACACAGATATAAAGTATGTCTCGTGTATCCCTCATCTTCTTGTGAGGTCGATTAAGGCAGCGTACATTCAGGCGCGCGAAAAGATACGCTCCTATTTAGCGCGATCTTATCGCGTCGAGCCAAACGACGCGCATCGAGCCCAAATAATGTGCAAGAGGCCAAAATTAATACAGCGGTAAAGATAAACCGCCCATTCATCAACCTTGGCGTTCCCCGAATGAAATATTAACCAAATCAAAGTTGAATTTTATTCAGTTTCCAAAAAGTGCCAGAAGAAGGCCCTTCACTTATCGATTTATCGATCAGTTGGAGGCGACGCAGTTTATCTGTCCGCTTTACGAAAAAAAAAAGAAGAGAATGAGTTTTGACAATTTCGAGACTTGCACTTCGTGGTTTCACTTTTTTTTAAATGACTGGAAACTCGATTTCCAAGCGCGGAAGTACCTCTCGTAATGACCGTCATTACTGGTCATCTCGCATGCCAAATGTGCAATGAATTCTAAAATTAATAATCCGCGCTGGTATCAAATCAAGACGTGCGATGCCTCGCCGAATTGGTTCCCACGAATAAATCTATGCGGAAATTGACAATGCGCCGAGCGGCCCCGGTTAACTGTGCTTCGGGAATCGTTTTTTGATGGATCGCGGGGTTCTCGTTACGGAACGAACTTGTCGATTAATTTTGTCCCCGCTCGTGTCCATGCATACCGACTGATCCGCTAACCCAGTTTCCGGTTCGGGGTCTTCCTTTGAAAAACAGAATCGCGCCGGGAAAAGGAATTCGCTCCTTGACGTTTGACTGCTCAATCGCGAAACGCGTGAATCCGATCACGAAATAACGAAAGCAAGTTTTTCAATAACTATTGCGTCGACGCCGTCCCTTGTCCAGCATTTCTTGCATCTCCCCGTCACGTCATTTAAAGAGCGGCACTTGTACCTCGCCAAAAGAGTCACTAACGGATGAATACGTGTTAATTACCAAGCGCCGTCGTTAGCAGTCAATTTTTCGAGCACGAATCCGCCTAATGAGACAATGCTCGGCGCCTTTTAATTCCCGTCACGCGTTCTGAAAAGTTAATCACGCGCTTATAAATGGAGCGAATACCTCCCCCCGACAACTTTTTTCTCCTTCCTTCGGCTCGCCAATGTCAGCGACGAAAATGCCTAATTACTCGTCTTGTAACCGGCGACTTCCGCGATTTTGCGCCGTGTAAAGCATTTCGATCGAGGGGCGTAAAAAAGAATGTCATCGGAGGAGAGAGTAAAGAGCGTATAAGGCGAACGCGGGCGTTGTAAATGTAAATGAACGCGTCGCCGAGAGCCCTGTAAGGCCACGTGCCTGGTCCCCCTGCGTTTTTGTTTTTTTTTTCGCCTTTCGCGTACATCATCCGGGCTTCCCCGCGGGTACGAGCGGTTACAAGGACTGTCAATCATTCGATTCCCGTTTCCAAGTCGCTGCTCGGGGTTTACGATTACGGCTTCGCGGTAAAGGAGCACGTGCCTCGGCAGTGTGTCGGCAGGTACGACCTTCCACCTTGGCGACCGCACGACTCTTCCTCCCCTCTTCGAAAAATACTACCCGGGACTACGCGGAACGATAACAATTCGATCACCGTTACCCCGACATCGCGCGAATAACTTTGCGCGGTGGACAAAAAGTCGCCCCGAGAAATTCCGAAACTTGAGTGTTACGTCGAAGAATGTTGACGCGTAATTATCAGCGGGTGAAAAAAGAGGGGGGGGGAATCGTGATAAAAAGTGACTCGTTCGAAGCGTAATTTAGCAATGGGTTAGGCAGAGCGAGCTGCGACTGCCGCGGTGGAAGGTTAAGGAGCCGGTTCTCCTGTTACCGCTTCGACGATTTTTTAACGGGCACGGTGGGTCAAAGTTCATCGCGTTCCACGGTAGCGGGCCGCTCACTATAATTAAGCACTGCCTAACCCTGCCTGTGACCCTTTGTTCCGAGCAAGGTTCCTGGTATCGTCGAACTATGGTATTTGTTAAATTGCACGATCGAAAAAAAAGTGCCGTTCCACGAAGGCAGCGAGCATCCCGCACGATTACGTGTCTATTATGCCGCAGCGGACGCGAAAATTTGTCGAAAAAGCTCCGCGCTATCCTTCATCCCCCGCTAATTTCAACGTCCCCGCATAATGGAGGTCCCAAGGGATTTTTGCCGTCCCGGACCGGAATTATATTAGCTTGTCGAACGTCCAGTATATATTGCCGACATTATCGTATAATATATCGCGGTTCGGCAAAGACTTTTTTTTTATTCTCGTGGAAGCGTATTTATGGGCTGTTTCTAGTTTCTATAGATATTACGTTATTCATACGTATCCAAATGTTTCTGCGTTTCGTTTAGAGAATAAATTTTAACGTCGATGTTGGGTTGCGAGGTTCGACCGTGGCATCCAGGAATTCACACCAGAAGAGAGACACTTCTCCTTATATACCCCGGAGTTTACGAAGTTGTTCCGTGATAAATTTTCTATGAGCAATTGTAATGCTGACGCATAACGAGAGGGATAACGTTAAGATAAAATTGGCATGAATAGCGATCAACGCTGAAAGGCTCGAACGCCTGAAACGGGAAAGGAGTCGAGGTTAGATTTTCTGCGATTTTTCTGTAATGACGCGTAATTACGTCGGCGCGTTGCCCGGCATTGCCAAAGGTGACATTTAACCGCGTTTTATCTTTGTTCGCGCGATACGATGATTCATCAGTTTGACGCGCGCGGGCTTTTTATAAAACCGACGCCTGAGTTTATATTCAGAGATGAAAATATCGGGGCGAGGAACAGGAATATCATTGGCGCACCTGTGCCGCGGATAATGAAGAACGACGCGGTGAATGTCAATTTTTCAAACCTAAATGTTACAAGGAGATGTTCCGAGATTTTCTGGGATGAGAGTTGGGGGAAAAAATTGTTCAGGCTTGATCGTGGTAATTTTTTAACCGTTTTTTTTCTTTCAGATTTTATTTTTGAGATGCACCTTAAATCGAAAGCCCAAAAAAATCGTGTTTAAGTTTACGAACCCTATTGACCTTTTCTACAGAAGAAAGACCCAAACGAATGATAATCCCGACAACTGTAATGCTTCCTCGTCGCACTTAGCGGCTTATCCGCAACGCGGTGTGAATCTACACGTACCCGCGTGTACATTACAGCGGCAGAAGTAGTAGGGGTGGCAAATAGCGGGCGCTGTTAATCCAAATAATCTTTACGAGTACAATTAGCGCGAAACGACTCGTCCAAAGACCGAACAATTTGCAGCCCACAGGGCCCTTTATCTCGGAGAGTAGCAACTACACGGGTATCCCATTTCCAAGCAGTTTGGCGCTTTCGAAATAGCTGAAATCCCGCAATACATTCTGCGGAACGTGACCGCCGTCCTTTTTCCCGTTTCTTCCTCTCCTCTCGTGTCGGGGGGAAAACGGCGTTCGTAAATCACCGCGCCACCGCCAAAGAAAACGTTCTCGAATCCTTCCCGAGATCCCATTGAAACATCTCGGATCGAAACGAATCCCGACAATTATGAGTACGGGTGAATGATTTTCCGAGCAGGGAATAAGTGGCTTTAATTGGCGAGTGATGGGAGGGCAATGAATCCGGCTATTTGTCCGTAGGCCAATCGACGCAAGGCGATATTTACTTGTCTCACGCAGCGCACGCCGCAATTTCCCTGCCGAGGCGATTAATTTTCGAAACCTTTCCGCGAGACGCGAGCGAGACGCGATACCTTTTGGTGAGCGCGCTCTCGCTCTACGAGAGCAGGCCGTTTATTCCTATTTAGGTAAAGTCAAGGCGACGGCCGACTGGCACACACAAATCAGTCAACCCTCAACAGGGCTCGCTCGCTCACCACGAGGCAGCCAATCCATCTCCCGTGAAATCACCCTCTCTTTTGCACCGGCTGCTGCTGCTGCCGCTACCTCTGGTCACCGTGAGAAAGCACGACTCGCTATCTTTTCTCGCTACATTTCCAGTTCGTTATTAAAAACGTTATTTCCTCCTCTCATAATTTTTCCCCTTGTAAAAGTTGGAAAGGTTTTCCAGGAAATTTACACGTCGGGAAAATGTAACAATAAAAGCGCGCGATGTATTACCGCGACGCGTCACGCGGACGCGAGAATTATGAGTTTGGTAGTCGCTATTTCATTAGCGTGGATTTACAGGGATGCGTATCTGGTTACGCGCGCAATATACTATCTTCCTTGGGTTTGCTTAATGCACCGCTAATTGGTCATTACACCAGGTACAACGAAAAATAATTAAAATCATTATCACGTCGCTGTTAACAAAGCAATTTGTTCGTATTCCGTTACGACGCTGAGCACTGTCGTTTTTATCATCCGGCGCTGATTCGTTTTTGAATTAATAACGTACACGGAACTCGCCGACGGGGCTCATGCCTCACTTCCAAAGACGAAAGGCGCGAATCGATGTGCTCATTTCCTTATGCTGCACCTGATTCTACGTCAGCGGTTAATTACGATCCCCAACAGACTCATTAAGGTTTCGAGACGTTACATTTCGTGAAACAAATAATGTTGTAATTTCTCAATGCGCAGTTTATTATAACGTTGCTCGCGAAAGAAAGTCTCGAAGACAAAAATTGGTTCCGAGTTTTTTAAGCCGACGAATCGTCGGAACGTCAATTAAAAACGTAATTTAACGTTAATGTAAAAAAGTGCTCGAAGCGCAATCGTTCTCTTCGCGAGCCCTTTCAAACCCGTACAATTTATCCCGCTGTTTTTGCCATGGCTGAAAGTTCATTATGATCGTATCACCCGCGAGCTTTTAAGCGGTACAATAACTTAAAACAAGACTACACACGCACGAACATGCGTAAAGCGCGTGGGTCCGGTGAGGAAAAGAGTCGCCCAGGTATCGCGGGGACATTCGCTCCCGATTAATCGTAATCTGGCTGGAATTCAATGTGCGATTCGCGCGGCCTGTAAAACGTCGCAAGTCGAGCGTTGATTTGTACGGAATGCGAGATAACATTGTGAGCGCGTGTTAATTCGAGCCGCGTTTGAATTCAGCCTCGCTAATAAACGCTTGCCGGTAATCGTTCGTAATGTTCGGCTCTTTTTCATCCGCGCACAAATAGATCAGATAACATTTGCGTATCGTCGATTACGGGCTTATCGATTGCCGATTTCCATTTCGACATTTTTTACGGGGGATTTTCCAACTCCCGGGAATCCGCGCAAAAAATGACACTTCGAACCCTGGGATAATTAATCGACCGAGCGAATGGTTTTAATCCCGATCTCGCGTTTCCGGTCCTGTGATTTTTCGAGGCTCGATATATACGCGCGCTCTTCGATTTCTGCACGATCGGACTTGGCAGTTCTCGCCATTTTTCCGTACAGCTAAATGGAAGAACGTTGTAGCTGCGGAGGAATCATCGCCCTCCTCGATTTCGATCGCCTCCCGTGTATTCGTGTGCAACACCCGTGCCACGGCGACAAAGGAACGAGGGCTTCTGCCGTAACCTCATCTTCTTCCTACGCTCTTCAGATCCGTTAGATCTCTTTTATCCCGATGCGCTTCAGGCCTTCTTTTTACATCTTTGGTGGACTCACTTCGAAAGCAATCTATATCTTCCAACAAAAGTGAAACGAGACATGCACAAAAAAACCCTGTACTAGTTTTTAACCGTTCTTGAACTCGACAAAAAGTTCTTGAGGAATATCCAAAAATACAATGAATTTGAGTGCAAACTGATTTAGTTTTATTTGAATGAATTGCGAAGAGAAATAGAACACTAATCAAATTGTAATTTTAATATTTATCGAGTTACATTCAATTAATTTCATATTTCATTTGATTTTGATTTCTTTTTATCAGATGACGCATCAATAATTTAATTAATCATCCAAATAAATACCGATAAAAAAAGAAAAGCGTACGAATAAAGAAAGCACGTATCTTTTCAATCACAATTTTTCCATGCTCAACGAAAATTACGCAATTACGATGAATGTCAATGCGCAATTACGACCGAATACCGGCAGATGCGTCGAAGAATCGACGCGATTTCTAGAAGAGCATAAACGCCGGTATGATCCGAGGTGGTAATTATGACGGTAACAGGTGTCTGAAGCCTCGGCACAATGCGATTGCAAACGCCTGCCTCTTTCCATCTTCGTCTGACGAGCGATTATCTGTCCCGTATAATCGGCCGATCCCATCGCGCTCTCCGATCCGCGCGCGATTAGCGGCACGTTGTGATATCGCGCAGATACGCGCGTGCGACATAGCTTAATTACCGCATCGTGCATAATTATGCAAACAACAAAGTGCGCCGAGGACTCGCGGCGCCGCGCGCGGAATGATATGTTTTGTTATAACGCGAACAATCGGAGTTCTATTGTTCCGCCGACAACGTGGGTTCGTTGACTTGCTCAAGAAGCCTTCTATCGCGTTTATCGTTGTCGTTAAAACTTGCCTCATTAGTCGCTGATTATCTGAAACGATCAAGCTTTAGCTTGATTCAATATTTCATCTCTTAAATATCTTTTACAATCGCCCTATTAAAAAATCTTCCCTTGTTGTATCCACAATTAGTTAATTTATGAAAAATTAAAACACAATTGTATATTTTGGATAAAAATGAAATTGATCGTTGATTCGAATAATTTCATAAAATGAAAATCTATTACTCCAGAAATTAATTAATTAAAATACATTAAATTTTTTCGGTAAAACCCAATTATGAATTATTCACGTGAAATATTGTTTGAATGCGGCCCCGATCACTTAATTCCCGTCAAGTATCAAAAACTTTCTGTATTACATAATTACGAATCTTCACGCAAAAGCATCGTCGCAATAAAAATGAGCGAGGGATAATTATATCGGCGCGCTTAACGCGATGCGTTTCGCTCGGTGAAAATGCGCGCTTGTTTCTCGGGCGCGCTCTAAAAACGGCGATATATTATTTAGGAAACGTTCCGAAGGAAAGCCATTAATGAAGCGAGAGAGACCAGAGACGCGGAGCTGCGCAAGGAGGCTGCGCCGGTCAATAAAGTTCCGGGCGATAGCGGCCGCAGATCCAGCGTCAGTGCCGCTGCCGTGCATGTGTACCACGCTGTGAATCTTGGACTGTAAATATGTAACAGCGGGATATTGGCGCTGCTCCTTTCTCCGGCTGCGTTATGCGACCATTATGAAAGCGAGCGTGCGAAAAGTTACTATAAATTAAGCATTACAATAAAAAATCATTCTCCGAAGACCCAAGCCACTAGAGCCGTGGGATTCTTTATTCCTGGTAAAATACGTTGCACATCGGACTTTACGGTACCCAAGTTTTACACTTCCGCTTTCGGTAAATTTCCGATATCGCTCGTATAGTCAAGAAACTGATGAATTTATCGCTCGTAACGCATTAGCCCCGCGATAGCGCTGCGGATCGTGTAAACACGCATAATTACACGGCAGCGATTAACATTTTTCTCAACTCTCGGCTCTCTCGGACTAAAAGTAAGTCCGAGACGATCCAACAAAATTGCACAGCGCGTTCCCGATGCACGCAATGACTTTTTGGCCTCCGCGCGAGCGCTGGCACGCGCTGTGGAAATGTTGTCACGAAAAACGGCTTTCGATTCGAACGTTCCCGCCTTCTTTTTCAACATTCGTGCGCGTACGCGAAATTATTGCTCGCGTTGAACGTTTGAGAACGTTATCGAGTTAACGAAGAAATTTATCGATCGACCTAACGGGCAAGATCATTTCCAATAGTTGAATGCGTGTTAACGTCGTTCAGGAATGCGGTTCTGATAGCGAAGTTGTCCGTGGGTTCGATTCGCGGTGGGTGGGCTATTACTACCATTACAGAAGGCGAGAAACACCGGCAATGATAAATAGAGTAATAACGAAGTAGAGACCATGCGCTATGGGTCGCTACATATAAAACGACCCAATCATCATCATCATCATTATCATCATCGGCGCGCTCGCGTAACTAGTCATTCCGCTTCGTACTTGCAAAATAACATACACTCGCAATGCCCGCATTTATCATTAGCACGCGCAACATCGTATCGCTACCACGCTACGCGATGCTTAGCACCGGGGATCGGGGAACATGCCTCTCGGCGCAACTCGGAACGAAGTGTGCGTCTCGGGATGAAAAATTGATTAATTGCAGGCTCGCCGAACGAAAAGTGGCTAATTAATGATCCGGATTAACAAGCGAAATTGCTCTTTTCGAAAAAAGACCTTTGTGAAACTGCGGGCAATCATCGCGACTTTCTCTCTTCTCGGGTATTACAATGAACTTCGCAAGACGCGGCGTGTTCACTCGTTGACTCTCTTTGATAGCTCTTTCGTCTGGTATAGGGTAGCGGCGAAAAAGTACGTACTTAAAACTGTCATCGCGACGCGGTGCACTGCGCGCGATACACTTGATGCTCTCCAAATGCAAATTATGCAAATCGCGAGCGGCGGCGCGCTTTTGTGGCCTTTATCAAGAGGCGAGCAGAAATTTACAAGCTCGGCGAGACGCGAGACCGAGACAGTAGCTGCTGCCTACCAAGGGACGGCCTTCGCCACCCTTTCTCGTATTCGCTCGTTGCACCTACATGGTGTCCCTTAAATCTTCTCGGCTGTTTTATCAACGCTGCTCGCATTTTCGCTGTTTACTAACTTCTTCGACTTTGATTACTTGCGCTGAAAGAATACACTTTTCTCATTTTGTAAGGGTTCTTTTTTATTTTTATGGCTGAAAATTACGTTGAGTATAAATCGAATAACAATAAAAGTTGAATAAATTATAATTCTATTCACTACCAATTATTCTTTGATTACAACTGTCATGAAATCTCAATAAAAGTTTTCAGAGAATATTCGATTCAAATCGGATTCAATTTCCATTTGAATTCAAGTTTTTCGAAGTTTATATCGAGAAAATTCAACAAAATGTAGTTCCAAGATTCGAAACCGATGAAAAGCGTAACTACAAATTGGATGCTGAAATTAAACGAGGAAAGGTTCGAACGTTAATTGGGGGTTAAAGTCGAATTTCGGACACCGTGTAGGTAGGAACATTGGCTGTATCAGATCGACTTCCGTGCGTTCGCCGACACAGGTATAAGCTTGTTATCAGTGACGCTACATCTTATTTTACGGGGTCTTCACCCCGCGTGACATTTCTATGCACTAGCTATGACGTCGGCGTTGCGGGAACGAAGGCACCCCGTGACTTGTGCTAGACGCAAATTGACCATGCTTACCCTACATAGGTAGAGGCCCGGCCGTTTGTGGGAACGCAAAAGTCCGATACGTCGATGCGAACCTTTGCGGCACGCGAAACTTCTTGGCCTGCCGATATCCTCCCGGCGAGTCCCACGAGGGCATCTCGGGTGTGATGCGCGCGTAATGGTCCGTCTGGGAAACGTGCCCGCGAAAGAGCGATCGCTCCGCTTCGATCTCCGGTGTTTAATGGCCTCTGTAATGTTTGGCCTCGCCTCATTTTCTACCCTGCTCAAGAGAGACCAACTCCTTCTTTCTTTTCGTCGATTACGCATTGACAATCGTCGCAATTTTGCTGTTGTTCAAAAACGAGTCTTTTGTTCCATTCAACAGATTTTGAGTTACAAAATAACGATTTTTGAAAGCTTTAAAATCTGCACTTGTTGGTTTTATTTGTTTGTGAAATGGCCTACAGCGATCCCTTTTTTAATCAAAGAGAAAAAAGCCGCCTTTTGGGACGGTCCACGTAATAATATTCCTCGTGTATATAATTCCAAGTGCAACTTTCTAATTAGAATGTAAAATGATGGTCGTTGTTAATTGTAATTATTCCATTGTCGTAAAAAAATTAATATCCGCAATCATCCCCGACAATATTTATGAACCCATTTGTCTTGGCGTTGAAAAAAGCACTCTTAATGATGACGTGCACGTAACGAAATAACGCCAAGAGCTCGCGAGCGGGACACTTTCTTACGATCGGTTCTCTCTTGCATGCGCAACGCACGCGGGGGCCCGTAATGAATATGAATGCGCTGAAAATGGAACGAATGAATCGCGCGAGGCTTTCGTTACAGATAACTCATCGCGCGATCTCGTTGCGCAGATCGTGAGATAATGCAAAATGGCTCCATTACGAAAGCCCGTGGCAACGAAACGACACCGCGTCTCGGTCGAGCGGCGGCCAAAATTTTCGGACTCGATCGAATCGCGGGGACGAAAAAAATCCCAGCAGCGTTCTCACAGTTCGTCGGTCGATTAATTAAAAGCCCGGGATTTTTCTAAACGCGGCAATAATGAAATGCCCACAACTACCGAGCGAACGATAAAATCTTTGCATGGAAGTCGCGTTGTTGCAACAACCACGGGGAAAAATGCTGAATGGAAAGAGTCCAACGATAGGAGAAACAATCCGTAGTAATAGGTGTATATTTAGATTATCGAGCACGAAGGCCGAGTGACCGTAATTAATTTTACAAGCGTCAGCGTTGCTCAAATACTCCGTTGCCGTGAGGCTCTCCTCGAGATACGCTTTCTTGATAAATCAAATAACAAGTCGACGCTATAATCTAGTTAATCTATCGTGCGAGATAATCGATAATGTCGGTAATCCGTTCTAGGTGGTCCAGTGGCCACCGAAGTAATCTTGGGTAATGATGCGTGTAATAGCTGTCAAGGGGTTGCACTTTTGTTGCGCCTGGAACGTCTTCATTCGCGCTTGTCAGCTCGATTCGAGCGTTTCAAATCCGAACGCTTTAAACGTCGATTTTCATCGAACTCGAGCAATTATCTTTTGCATGTAAATTATCTCCTCTCCTTTTTATTTTTACACAAAACGCTTTTTACATTCGGAGCAAATAGCAATAATTAAAATGAAACTTGTTCGTGCGAGGAATTTGAATGATTGAGCATGGGGTTGCGAAATGCGTTGAATAATGCAAGAGCCAGGCGAAATGGGACTGTTATTAACTCCAATTTACGATTTCGCACCGTAATTTATATGTGAGGTTCCACATGTTCATCCCGAGGCCGACGTCAAATAGTACAACGTTATTATTTATACATTAGTCATTCGGAAAGCTTCCTCAACTTTAATGCTCATCATCCTCGATCCTTTATAAAATTCATCTAAGAAAGTCGCTTTCTTCTTTTTTCACGACGTCGCATCGCAATGAAGACTTCGCCTCGAATCCTTCTCCGGTCGAATATGATGTTAATCGAGGAATCACTGTTTACGACGCGTGAATTGGCAGAAATCCCGCCACGCCTTGGTCCCGTAATCAATGCTCATTGTTTGCTCACTCCGCGCGATACGCCTAAAAACGCAGAGTCACATTCGCGCCTTGCGCCACCTGCGCAATTTCTCAATACGTAATTGAATTCGACAATTTATCAAATTTCCTTTTCCTGGCATGATTTATTCGAAAAACTCCCCCCGAGCTTTATCGCGATCAACGGTGCTCACTTAATTATTGCCGATTGTATGATTCGACGAATCGCCGCAGAATTTCGAACCTTCGACCGAAAAACATGTTACTTATAGCGAAATCAGCTTCGAACGGTACGTTAATGAATGTCCCGCCTGATAATCTCGTCATGATAAATGAACGCGTAAGGTTTCCGAAAGACATTCGTGTGCCCCCGTGAACCTTTTTTTTTCGTTATCTTCTTCGGTCGCCTTCCAAGCATCGACTGTTACTTTAATGACCCCGCAAAGGCGAAAAAATGAAGCTCAAGTTTTGCGCATAATCTTCAAAGAGAATTTAATCGCGGGAATAACGAACGCATCGCTTTCGTCGGAAACGAAACGCTGTTTCGAGGTGGAAGTATACGACATCGGGAGAGAAACCGGAGATACGATGCCTTCGTAAAGCACCTCGGGCGATGAGTCCGTTCGTATTCGCGCCGATGTATCCGAGCATGAACCGCGATGCGATTCCAAAGACTTCTCTGGGTGCGTGCATGCATATACGCTGACCCTCGACCTCTGCTCACGAAGCTTCCTCGACCTCACGACTCGCTCCTATGCACCACGTTGCTCGATCAACCCGGCGATTCTCTCTTCATTTCACTCATTTGTACGCTAATTAAGAACTCATTCTTCGCCACGTGTCAATTCCATGTAATGTCCATTCCCCGGATGAATCGATTCTTCTTCAAGATTCATTTTCACACATTTTGTGCATTTCCTCGCAAGTTTTTTTCAATACTTTTTCTAGTGACTTCACGATTTAAACCTGGAGTCTAAGGGGTTGTTTCTACTTTGTTTTATTCGTACTTGTAAATTGAGTTTTCTATCACAGTTAACGACCATTTTAATTACAGTTTAAACGAGCCTAAATCGATTGCATCGTATTTGATTCAATCACAATCAAGTAATTGCGATATTCGTAAAAAAGCAAACCACTAAAGCGTTAAAAATTTTCTGTGGTATTTACACCGAAGGGTACAATGACCAGTTAACGACGTGCCGGAACGGGCCATAATAATTTTATCATCGCCGTTGTTAACGACGAGCGCACTAAAAGCCAGGTTTCCTCCGTGGCTCTAGGGCTCATCTCCCAGGCGTCGTAATCTCTCCATTCGTCCTTACCTCGTGTTTCGATACGAAACCCCGAGTACGTGAGCTACGAGACCTCGCGTGAACTTCTAAGCGCTGGGCGATAAAGGAGAAACGATATCGCTTGCCCGGGTACATGGTGACGCCGCGCCATCCCCGAGATAACCACCGAACGGTATCATGGCACGCGATGAAATAGCAATAATCGTCTATTTTTGAGACCAACACGTGTAGCATGGATATTTTTCATTCCTCATTACATCGCGCTTATCAACTTAATGAAGCGTGCCCCGATACAAAACTGGATCATCGAATTATTCCACGAGTATTCGCGCTCTGCAGGGGAAAATTCTGTACCTTGGAACACTATATCTTCAAATATTTGTTCCATACTCCGATAGATCCAGAAAACAGCGCAGTACTTTATGTATTTTTTTCGCATTTTTAATACTCGTTTTTGTTGGAATAATACGGAGATTTCCAGCGGAAAAAAACCAGAAAACCAACATATGAATATTTCTATTGAAAAACGCAATGTTCCGAGGTGCAACCGTTCTCTGCTCATTTGTAAATTCAAGAAAGTTTGGTCCTTAAATTCAAACGTTGGAAACTATTTGTTTCAGCAGAAACAACGCAAGATCTGGCATACGAAGATGCAAATATTTGAGATCCGTTCTTTTTAGATGAAACGAAGTCAAAACTTTCGTCGTGAATTCGGAAGATTTTCTCGAAAAGGATCAAACTGATTTCCGGCCTTGGCAAGGTCACAAGTTTATAAGGATTTCTCCGAGATCCCTCGCGTAATTGAGTGCCGATGCGTAATTGAGTGCCGAGTGCGTTCGCTTCTAAAGTTTCGCGCGGTATTGGCGACTTTCGAAACGTCGAGCATTGTGACGATAACGGTTTTTTCGCCGGCTTAACGGCGAGCGAGAGTGTTGTGTTTTGCAAACGCGCTTAATGCTGACAATTCAGAAAAAGGCCGGGGAGTTTATTATTACCGGCCCCTATCATTTCTCGTCCGATTGTGACACTGGTCCTGGGGGCCGAGCACGTAATCCGCGCGAAAAGAAATCTTCTTAAGCCGCGTAATCCCATTCTCAGCGGAAAGACGAATCGGGACTTAAGACCCGGGAATGCCCTTCGGTCTGGAAATTTCTCCGCTAATTCTGAATTAATGCGGGCTATTTATCCAGATGTAAGATTATTATCGAGAGCCGAAGAAAGTCGGGGGATTTTTTGCCGGGGCTTTCGAAAAAATATTTTTGCCGGGCCATTGTTGAGGATTTTTCCGCAGCGGTTGACCCTCTAATTGCGCCACGCAATTGCCCTCCAGTTAGTAAGGACGAACGCGGAGATATTTCTGGGCGGGGGAAGGATGATCTTTCTCGGTGCGTTTCATTGTCTTCGGATACGGTGTGGGTGTCAACGCCCCCGTCAGCAACCGCCTCGGCAAACGTCCGGCACACCCTGTCAAAGATAACCCGGATTCCGAGGGAACTTGTAATTAAAGTCACCCGTGGCGCTCGTAAATATGGCTTCGTTTTCGCCGCCGAGGTGTCCACTTCCCCGAGCGAGTAAAAATGTCCCCCCTTTACCGCGGCAACATCAATCATTCCTTGATGAATCGCGCTCGTTATGCTTGTATTTTTTTTCCCTTCCAATCGCTCGCCAAAACGCATCCTCGATTCGGAAATGATCCCTCGCCTTAATGCACCCACATTTTTGTTGTAACATCTTTAAGATTCACCGTTAAATGTTCCGTAAAATGTTTGCTCATCGCGTGTTCGATCCGCGAGATAATCAAGCGAATTGCACAAATTTCGTGTTTGCCTGAAATTCGAGAAGAAAGAGAGGAAAGAAGGAGCGTACAAAAGGAGCAATAACTTTCTCGTTAACTCGCTCGAGTTGATGCGAAACAGCATCCACGCGTTGAGATCGAAAAATGAAGTTGTTCGCGAAGCGGAATTCGTCGCGTTCGTGAGAAATGAATGAAATGGTTACTCATTACTCAGGCAGCGCGAGCTTCGTTCCCAAGCGGGAATCGTATTCGAGATGCCGTGGAAATATTAATGCGGTTATAAACTTAATTATGTTTATTGGGAAACGCGTATTACGGTAAGATACGAGGGAAAGGAGTGCATCCGTACTCTGCAGCGAGTAATGGGCCTGCCTTGGAAACCCGTGCCTCGGAAATACATCAAAATAATAATTACTCGAAGCTCCACGCTACTTGTCTTGAACGCTACAAATTTCGACCCGAATACATCATAATTATACCAAAACAAGACGTCTAATTAAATGTAAATGAGTCATCCTGGGTCAAGTGCTTGATTTTTCGCACGTTCTTTTCGAGAAAGTTCGTTGCTCGTTTGCCAAAAAGAATGCCCTCGCGATACAATCGAGTCAACTGTTTCGTTTCATCAATAAAAAATGCCGAGATACGTCTCTCGGGACGCGAAGCTTTCCCTCGCGTCCGGTCGCCGGCGATACTCGGCTTGTCATTTCTTTTAAACATTCCCGTCGCGTTCGGAATGACAGCGAGCAAAATATTTTCGGATAACAACCCTCGGAGAAACAGTAAATAAAACACGGCGGATCGAGATTCGATCAAGGATACGGAGATGGAAGTTCCGTGTACCGAATTCAACGTCGACTTATCATTTACGCGGCGCGAACAGCGGCCATTTGTTTCGAGCTCGAATTTGATCGGGCCAGAGCACGGAGTAATTTATAATGTTATCTCGAAGGCCGCGCATGATTCATTGGGCCGAATTCGGCTGCCGGAAAAGAGCCCAAGTCGACCAGGGCGATTAATAATGGCTCCAGACCCAACGACGTCTCGAACCGCTGGTGATAATGAAGCCCTGCACGCGACGAATTCGGAACCACGTGACGCTTTTGAAAATATCAGCGTCACCTCGTTTTCCGTTCGAAATGAAAACGCGAAAGCTTTGGTATAACGACGATACGGCGGAGTCGGCTGAAAAGGAACAGTCGTGCACTCGTAGGAACAATAAATTTACATGGCGATATAATCGGTGGAAAACAAGTGACTGAACAAGAAGATTCTACATCGGAAAGGTTGAAAACACCTCGTTGCTTACCGCGATATGCCGCGCTAACGAGACGCAGAACGTGATGTCGTTCCGATTATAATCGTCGATTCAAAAGAGCCGTTATGCTCGATTCGCGGGAGTCTCGCGCGCGGTCGCTCATTGATGAATTTCGGTGCGAAATGTAACATTTGCGAACTTTGTTCTTCACCCGGTAATATAATTCATCCGAAACACTTAGCGTCTGAATCGCGGAGCAATAAACAATTACAGACGAGGCTAAATCCTTTGTTCCAACGTTCCGAAATGTCAAATAAAACATTGAACTCATATCTCACGCCTGCGCAATGTAAAATTTAATAATTGTTTCGTTTCAGGTAAGCGATCCAACAATCGTACAACGCTCTCGTGAATGGTTCTTTATGGGTGAGTCGCCTCCTTTTACGTTAGACAATGAGAGACCCAGATTACGCAATTCGGCATATCTCGAATTGTGCCAGCCACTTGTGACTCGGCTTAACGATTTGGCGGTCGAGTGACGGCCCAAAAGGGAAATTCTAAGGTACAAAGCGGCATTGTTCAAGAGTGCTGTAATACTTTTAATAATTCCAAATGGACCCTGCACTCGTATGAAATAAATAATCCAACTTCTGGCGCAATTCGCGCTCCGATTTCTCGCCGCGTTTCCACAATGAGCGCGTTCTTTTTCGCGCTCCATCACTGGTCCAATGACGCTCAAATTGGTCCATTCGCCTTATTTAGCTCCGGCCCCTGCGTAGGTGTTGTTGCCATGCAATCGCGTTGCCTTCGCCGACTCTTGATGAATCCGTTTCGAAATACTGGAAACGCTTTTTTTCAATGAAACACGGAATTTGAATTCTCGCGTAATATGAGACTTTTCAGGCTCATTTTCAATGAAAAGTCTCGGAGAAGTTCTTAGAAAGCTTGAGGAGACTTTGAGAAAAAGGCTTCTTCGTAATTACCTTGGTTGAAAAAAAAGCGTATTGTCGTTTGTCGGAATTTGTCCGCAAACTCTAGTCGAGGCGTTTCACTTGTACGCGATGGCCGCAATTAGTTTCGCGGTGAACCGGGCACGCTTCGCGAACAACGAAGGCTCGGCGCAATCCTGCACTGAAAAGGCTCTCAATTAAGCAACGCTCAATTTGGCGCTCGCGGTTACCGTACGTAGTCCGTAACGAGACGGCGCGGAATATATTTGAATATACGACCGATCGATCGTTATCCTTAGAAAGCGCGCGTGAGTTCAGCCGGGAGTTAATTGTTGAGATCCGCGCGATATTTGAAATCTCGTAATAGACTCTCTCTCCGAATCCGAAATTTCATTAAACTCTTTCCAACGAGAGCAGCGACGAGAAAAAGTGAGATGAGGATAAACGAGTCGCGACGCAACGCAAAAAATCGCGTCTTGTTTGGCTCTTGGAATGAGTTACTCCATGTCTCATGCTCGTCTGAGACATTGTCTCGTCTCACTTGAAAATGCTCGATTAGTTTATGCTTTTGCACATTTTTTGAATGAGCTTTTCTGACTTTGATTTTTCTGAAAAGCGAGATATTCCGAAGACTGTGCCAGAAATTATGGAATTCCGGTCCAGTATTAAGAGTGATAATTTTATTTTATAAACAAAGAATTATCTTCCGCGGCATCGACGTAAAAAATTCGCAGTATTCCAAAATGTTCTTCGGGTTGAGTTATTTTTGATATTACAAGGAGTTTTCGAATGCAGACAGGTTACGCCTGAGAATAAAATATGAGAAAATGAGAGCCTTATTTTAGCAGTGAAATTGAGACGTCGTGACGGCGTTGCTGCCATGTCGACAAATCGTCGGCCCGATGATAAATAAATTTCCACGGCTCTTTCGGTTTTCAGTGTAAATGCAAAATCGCGCGTAATTTATGCCGGCAAGCAAACACGCCTAGCACTTGGTCCCCCGCGGCGAACTTACAACGGCTTCATAAAGCGCGCGCGCACTCGGCACCGCGGCACTTCGTTACGTAGTCAATAATGGTAACTTACCGCAACTTACTTCGACGAGTGCCTTACCTACTTTATGCCTTCGTGCCTCAAACAATGATACTTCGTGGCGATTGAGCGCTGCATGTTCAAGATTTTATCTATTTTATTACTGCCGGTACAGCCGACCCGGTCACCAGGACCGGTTAAAGCCCATGCATCGGAGAGGATGTCTTTCTCTTTCGCTCCACTCCCTGGCCCATTATTCGTCTCTTCGTTGAAAGGCAGGGCCCGGCTCCTCCCTGCGCATGCAATGACGATAATGAAACGATAGCGAAATGTTACCGGGGAAAGTCGCGCGAGACGCGGAGGAACCGCGAAGAAGAAACTACCGCGGCGTTTTATCAAAATTGTCTTTCTTGGATACGATCTTCCGTCGTTCCACGTCCATTGCCGCTACCTTTTTTTTTAACCGAGTTGCCATTTACGCAGCTCGTTACCGAACTATTTTAATTATCCGCGAACCAAGCGCAAATATTAATGATCAACCGTTTCCGTGGATTCTCTTTTAATCGTATTCTTTCACGTTTCGCGTGGAGTAATAAAGGCACGTTCCGTGGATTCTCCTTTCTCCTATTGTTGTATCGGTGATTTTTCTTTTTCTTACCTCCACCTTTACGGTGACTCCTTCCTTCCCCCCCCCTGCTATACTCCGCCCCCCCCCCCCACCTCCCTTCGTAAAACTCTATGCCCATTCAAACAAGAGAAATCTATTCGAGCGGATAATCAAGTTAAAGGATTTATCCCCGTGCCGAGAACGGGAAGTGGATGGAGGATTATTCCTAGAATAGTGCCTCGCGGCGATATTCTTTTCCCGAACCTTCAAAGGCTCCGCGGAGCTTCTCCTGCCGTGTAATTGAAATGGATGGAAGTGAAACGATTTACCGGAAGATTAGCGAGATCACGAAAGATCCAACACAATATTTCGATCCGAAGATTTGATCGTGGCGAGGCCGCAATCGAACGGAGAACGAAAATGTTGGCTTCAATTCCACGTCGAAAGTAGAGTTAACCCTCGCGTGCTTCGTGATAACGTACCCGGGCATTCTCTTCTCTCCCATCTTCGGGATCGTTACTTTTATCGGACGTTTTTCCTCCTTCCACGTACACCGTGCTAAAAAAATGCTCTTAGAAAGGTTGATTGTGGAAGCACGATCCACTTTCGACATTATATTCGTCACCCAATTAGGAATCAATTAACGTCCTGGAAGACATCAGTGTCTAGGGAGCGGCTCATCTTGTCAGGCCAACATTAACCACTAATTATCGGGCTCGATGATCGGAGCGTGATTAATCGATCTAATCTCGAAAACTTAATCATCAAAATCTCGTCACTTCGTTCCCCGATTTAACTCGCGGAATGAAAAAAAAAGTAAACGAAACGTCGATTCTCCGAGGCTTTATTTTAAATCAATTAGCGTCACGGGCGACTCGAGCGTCGAGGGAGCGGCTTTCACATCCAAACTGACACAGCATCAAAGACCGTCAGACCTTCATCAATAACGTTTAGTGCATAGCGCGGTTTCGTACTAATTCATCTTGCCATTAACGTGACGGAAGTGCAGCGTTTCCCATGTACCCTGTACCTTCTTCTCAGCGCCTTGAGCCTGCGACCACCAGAATCGAAATTCACCTCTTGACCGTGATGCGTGCCCTCATCGCGATCCGCAACGTCGGGCCACCCGAGATCATCTCGATGCTATAATTAATGCGCGAGCATTAATTCACACCGAATGACTGATTCGCGATGTTACCCTACGGCCAGGCGGAAGGGCTCGGGCATTTATGGCTTGAAAAATTTGTCTAAATCACGTAGCAAGTTCGCTAGAACCGCGCTGTTTGCTCGAGCACATGCCGTCGCGCTCCGAATCCATCTGCACGAACGCACGGAACACGCTTAAGAAGATAGAAATTAATAGTCCAATATTAATTCTCGCTGATTCCCCGCGAAATAACTGGTTGCTTGATTCCATCAATCTGCAGTCGAGTAATAACAGCCATCTTTCTCGCGTGAGCGTGTGTTTGCGTGTCCGTGGGGCGGTTACACGCTGATTTGCCATGGTAAACAGAGAGATCGATGTTAACTCCAATAAGTGTTCTTGCTTTTCTGATTATACGAAGCTACGCGTCCGGGTGTGGGAATGTATTTGTCTTGGAAATTAATTTGGAATGAGTATGATTGAATTTACCTGTAAATGCGGTAGAGTCGAGAACAGTTAGGCAATGTACAAAGACGTCAAAAGTAGAATGCAACCGAGGAATAAAGATCGGAAGCCGCGCGCAATTTACGAGCAATAAGACCGCTGATCTGGGAGGACGTCGTTATGGAATTGAATATGCAAGGGCGCGACCTCGCGCGGGACTTCGCCTCCTCTTCTTGCATATACGTAGTCGAGGCTCGCCGCGATTCAGCTCGGTTGCAGCGGGATACAAGTTCGTGCACCCGCCCGTATTCCACGAGCGAGCAGGTTCCGCGAGGGGACATGGAAATAGTCGCGATAAATCGCCGACCACGAACTATTCCATTATAAGCAGCATGCAGAACATCGGCGACGTGGCTTTGTGCATCCTACCTGCGGAGCCGAGCTGCCTTTCTCGCGCTGGATCTACTATACGGCTCAAGATTTCCGAGCTACGTCGATACCGGTCTACCTCATCCATCTCCTCCTGCGACGCTCTGCAGCCGTGTCGAACGTCCAACCTGCCGTACATGTAAGAACGCTCGCTCAAGTAGTCCTTCGACTCACCGTACGTAACATGCTTCCCCCAACATCTCGACGGTTTTTCTTTTCTTTTTTTATCTACGTCTTTCTTTTTCACGTTGCTCAGCGGCAGCTCGTATGCTAAAGTTACAAGCATAGAGATAGAAGTTGATATTGCGGGTGGAAGAATTACGAAATATAGGTTACTGCGATTGATTTTGAAATCTTAATATTAACTTACCTTCTTTTATATATTTGAGACAAATTTTGTCACTCTAATTAACGAGATTTAGTTTATTTTTTAGGTAACAGAAGATGTAACAAAACTTTTTAGTTTCTTCTGTTTTTAATTCGTAAATTACATGCAATAATCAATTTTTGTTCTGTTTTAGTTGTAAGTTGACGATTTTTTAATTATGTTTTATTCGTAAATTTTGCGTGGACCAATTTGTCCTGATACATGGTTTTTTGTATTTATATTCAGATTCTCTGAAGAGGACCTAAAAAAGGGTCGAAAGCTAAGAAAATAAATTTTAAAGTTGAACTGTCGGGGAAAATCCCGTTATTTTAAATACATCGATTTTTTGCACGTTCAACCAAATTTCTAAATTAATTTCCAGCGTCAATAAATCGATCGAAATTACGTTGCTAGAAAAAGTTCGATTTTGTTGTACGAATCCATTCATAATTAACTTTTTTTTCAGCAAGAGCATAAATAACATTCAATTGAAGTGCAATATCATCGTCATTACCATATTATTAAAAATACATTATAAAATACACGTGCGTTGCTTCTGAAAAAGCTTAATCGTAAAATTATTCGTCTTCTAAATAGTATTGGTTTGTTATCGAGCGAATGCAATTTACATAATGAGCTCTATCTTGAGCGACGAAGCATCGAACAGGCCTCCTTGAACTCCTGCATGTTTACGCGTTACGTCACATGTGGAGGAACTACAATTAATACGAGTCGCTCGCTCGCTATCCAAAGCTCTCCAACGCCGGTTCAACGTCGGACCGTGCTAACCACGTATACACGTGTCGGAAGATAAATGCGCGGCCCAAGGTAACAGTTTGTGGCTTTCTAATTACAAATTGCACTATATTCGCGAGAGTCGATCCCATTAGAACATATTGACTATGTACGCGAAGATTAATTGTACAGCCTTCGAGTCATTGTCTTAACTGTGCATTTCAGAGACCGTGTTGCAGTCTCTATAAAGTGACAAATAAATTACATCTCAAGGCTGGGCAAGAAAGTTGCATGTCCATGTAGCTGAAAATAAATTCCCCATGTGTCTCAATAATCGTCAGCCGCTTTTACCGAACATGAGAAACCTGTAGCTACATAGGTTTTAACCCTGAATTCCGCGATTGTGCAGGTCTTAGCGTTACCCGCGTTCGCGGTAACTCATCGAAAAACGGATTATTTCGATGCGATTGGGCAACGCTTTGGATTCGGACAGTTGAGATATATCGAAAGGCTACTTGGCGACGTTGTAAAATATACTCGCCTCGAGTGTACCGCTCGCACCTCTCGGGGGTAAACCGTAGCTAGGTTTTCATTTGCATTCGCAAGCTGCGAGCTCCAATTTCGCAAGGGGGATCCGCAACTCCGCTGACTTCATTTGCGGCTCCCCCCGCGAATCCGCGGCTATTACTTTCGAATCGACTCCGTGAGAATTCGTAGAATGTAGCTGAACAGCGTGTTCGGGTTGTACAAATGCGCGCGTGAGCCGGTGCCAATTCGTTGAACATTCGGCGCGGCTGATGGATGGGCCCTTTCGTGAATATTGATGCTGGCTGGAAAATCATTTCGTCGCTACAGTCAGTCCGACTCTTGACAATCTTGAGAAAATATACTTTCGACTTGTCACGTTTTTCATTGTTCGCTAACTCGGTTCAGCGGTTAAATTATATCGCAGCCCTGAATTCTTAGCGTTCAATGATCGATCCTCCGCGAAGTTTCCTATCCATCAATATCGGCATTGGATAAATTCACAATTAAAGTCTGCGAGAAGGAAAGCGATTCATTGGGCAATCGGGCTGGTATCGAAAATAAGATAATCAGCGCGAGATAATCGAAAAGCCATAAAACTGTAAAAGCTCAACGAAAGAGACTCGGTAATTGAAGCGAATCCTTTGTAAGACCGTCATGTGCCTCCATTGCCAAGAGGTATTTGTGTAATCCACGTGTACTGATTTAGCTTTATAACAAGGTAAAAAATACGATTAGCTTTTTTTTCCACCGTCCCGGCAGTTTGTCTTGGCGCGTAAAAAAAAGACAGCAGACGCGAGCTTTGTAGAAGCGCTTGCTCGAGTAATTCATTGCCTGCTCCCTATTATAACTACCTTTTAGAAGTGATGCCCATCCCAGCACGATTTGAAATCTCACCGCTCTTCTTCAAGGACTTCCACTCTCTCTCTCTCTCTCGCCGATGAAAATCAAATGGATAAGTGGCCTGTCGTTTTCGAAGCACGCATGTAACCTACGTACACATCGTGCGATTCAGCGCTAAGTCGTGACGATTAAATTATAACCAAATATTCATAGCTCGAATTCCATGAAAGAAATGTTTTTGCGCGCCTCGAACTCGTTGGGCAACGCGTCGATTCTCAGTTTCGACGAAAGCACGATTAACGTTAATGTGATTAAACGGATATGCCGAGCCATAAATTGTCTTGAACGTAACAGCGGTGCAAATATTATAAATAACCCCTTAAACTGGAGGATAAATCGAATAACGTAATTGGCGGTCATTAGTCTTATCTCGAGTGGAAGTTTTTGTCCTTCAGCGGCTATAAATTGACTCGAACGCCGCGGTAATCTTATTGAAATTGGATAAGTCGTAGTTTTTTTCAATAATCTCCCCTCGTCTCAGCTCTCGATTACGCAGTACGCAGCGCGATTTGCGATACCAAAAGCTTGCGAGCTCACCGATTCCACCGAGCGCCATTGGGCCGTCTGCATTGCTATCATACGGTTTAGATCCTTGAAACGTGGGAACACGAGGCTCGAGGACACCTCTGATACTACTTTATATAGTAAATAAAACTTTTACTATTCGAAATAGACGTAATAGCCCAGCCTTGAGAAAGACACTTATATGCAATCGGGTCATCGTGCAACCGGGGCTGCGCACTTTGTCAGCGCTTACGATATATCATCTGTTTAATTGGTATTATAATAATTACGCTCCACTGTTTCCGTAAATTCAGCTCGATTACATGATTACGGCAGTCAGACCACTCCTTAATGAATGTAGAAAAATGAGCAATCCGACCAGTTCTACGTGGCTCCATATTAAGCAAATACGGTGTTTTCCATGCGTATCGACTCGCATCGAATAGCCGAGCGTCCGGAGAGTCACTCCCCGATAATTAATTAATTAATTGCTCCATCAATTAATTTGTCGGCCAAGCTCGGGAAGCCGGAGAAACAAAGTCATATCTTACTACTGAATCTTTCCATTAGACGTACATAAGAATTTTCATCCGATTAAGCGCGCGATCGAATATAAATGACAAAGAATTAAGAAATCAGAGGGAGGCTGGAAACACCATTGTTTCGAAATTTTTTCGTCGCCGGGCTCCATCTCTTACCCATTGACAAGGCCATATACAAAGTATAACGTCGTTACCGGCAACATCGTCGTCCGTTCTCGAGGATTTACTGGGGCCGCGAGCTCGGAGCGTTATGCGCGCGGCGTTATGATATTTATGAATAGTTGTTTAACTTGCACTCTAACGCAGCGGCACGCCGCACTCGTAAAGCTCACACGTTTTGCCGGAACTCGACGGCGGCACCAGCGAAACGCCAGCGTTATTCACACTTCGCCTACGCCCGGGTAAAGTATACTTGTACAAGTACGTTTTGCGCGCCTTCGATCACACCGAGCAACGTCCCTTTCGCACACTAATCTCCGGGGTAATGTATTCCACGCCAAGATGCCAGGACGTGCGGTCAGGGTCGTAGCCAATACTCGTACGCCAGTTATGAGCGAAGGTCGAGATGGATCATAACGCGCGAGCAGCGCTTGATAGAAACACGATTCGTGACGCGATCAAGTTTACGGGGATTTTCGTACGTACGAGTGACGCGTCGAAATCCAAGCGAAGATGAAACATGAAAAGAGAGAAACGATAAAAACTCGAGTTGCAATAAAGAATGCCTTTCGGGATGTATTCAAGGATGCATTATTTTATCATTATCCCTTTCTTTTGCGTCTACGCAGAAACTGAAGGAACTGGAAAACAGCCGCTTTAACAATCAACAGATGTCCTCGTGCTTCTAAAGAACAGCGGAGATTAAAATCTTTTCTCCATCAACGGACGGAACTTTTAATTAATTACCCCGCGCCCACATTACACACCTCGTTAACTAAGGGGGAATAGCGCGTCGGGCACGCTTTCGACCTCGCGGTTACGTAAGGCTCTTAACGCCGTAGACGGCCGCGAGTCATTAAAAATGCCGCTGGACACCGGTAGCAGTAAATGCATGGCTCGGGCGTTCGAGCGCTCTTTAACAAATTCGTATGCAACAGGCATGCGGCGAACGATCTCCCGGCAGCTGTGGATTGTCGATATTTTAGTGAACATATACACACATCGAGGAGGCTAATGAACTGAAATAGCGAGGGGCATTGCGCATAGGAAATTCTGTCTTTGGAAATAATGGCAAGTGCTGTCCATTGCGGGCCCGCAAACTCGTTACTTCGACCGGCGATCGAATCGCAAGTGCCTGGTTCACCCATTCGACCATTCGACTCTGTTTTGGCGTTATTGCATCTCTGCGCTATCATCGATCGAGGATGACCGACTGACGTTGTCGTCCTTTCGATATCTCCTCGAGTTACTGCCTATGAAAAAGTCTTTAGACCTTTTAGCGAGTCATTGATGGCACTGCCGTTCACTTATATGGGCTATTTGCCTTCGAGGTGCCGCATAAAGCGATTTAACGCTGCCCAAGACTACTTTTAACGGTCCTATCTCCGAGCGGGAAAATCGATGGGAATGGCTTGTCATTATGTTTTCGTTTATTCGATGAGATTTCGACTCGGATATATTGCGAATCGAAGAAAGTTCTTTTTTATGCTTGCGATTGTTGGTGCTCGATCGTAAAAGGTTGTTATGTACGCGGAAACAAATAAATCGCAATTACCCTCGTCCCATTGACAAGGTTTTACGAAGATTTATGAAATAATAATCTTCCTCCCGCTGTAATAAGCCTCGGGTCCTTTTTACATTAAACCCACTTGTCCGAACGAGTCTTGGGATTTTAACTTCTCGGCGCATACAACTTTAAGAGACTTGGAATTGATTGAAAAGTTGTCTGTACGAGTTAATCTTGCAATTAAAATATTGATATATTAAGTTTAGAATTACAGAATATTTAATTCAAAAATGAATGTCGATTTCAAATGGAAAGACGTAGCTGCTTTTTCTTCGTACGCCGTGTACTAAAATTTGTATTCTTATCGTGTTACTTTATCTTGAACTTTAACCACTGCCGGATAAAAAACAAACAAGTACATTAATTTAAAGACTCGTCGCGTTTGGGTAATTGAATTCGTCGCGAACGCGCAAAGGTTAATGTCGCCATAGATACGCTTAACCACCTTCCAGAAAAGGATGAGTTTTATTGCGGACCGCGCATCAGATGACGCAATGCACGCGCGAGCAGATACGCGGATAGCCAATAAATAACAATTTTTCCGCTCAACTCCTCGCGCACGACCCTTCGCGGTTTTCAAACCTTCCACGAGTTTTCCTGTGTCTCGGGAAAGAACGACGATTACGAGGATAATATATTATCGTACGCGTCCTTATCGAGCATTATAATTCATCAAGACGCCACGTGTTCGCCGGGATTACCCGAAGCCATGGGTTTTGTGCGTTCGCATTGCAACTCTCGAACGGATACTCGATTTCTGTATTTACATTTACGACACATACAGTTGCCCGAGCGAATATAACAGGAGCATGCATGCATGTCGAATAAAACCGTTGCGGAATAAATTATCGTTCCCTCCGAGTTCGAGATTTTCTTTTTCATTTGTTTTCTTTCGTACGAAAACTTTACCATTGATGACAAAAGTGTGCAGTGTTTGTCTAGTTTTATAAATGTTCGCGCAATAAACATGATAATGGCGTACGGCATTCCGTGAAAATGTTTTAGTAAGCGAGCTTTTCCTCGAGGGCCATTCAAGCCATGGGACCATACATCTTATAAGGTGTATGGTATTTCAGTACAAGAGACTATTTGTCTTCGCGTTGAGCTAAAAATAACATTTCTTCTGATCCTATCCTAACTCAGCAGTTTGAATTATCGTGCACGCGCTTGGGAAGTAAAAAATACCAGGTAAATATCCCACTTTAAGTACAAAGTTGATTAAAAATACTGCGGGTGAATCCTGGTATTTAGTTCGGACAACGTTGAATTCGAGAACGGCAATTTTCATGCGTTCGTGGCGAATTGACATTTCTTTTGAAATGTTGAATCGGCTTTTCGAAGCTTTTTGTGTAGAATAGACAGTTCATCCAGGGCTCGAGCACAGGTGAACGTGTGGAGAGAGATGAGCAGTGCGCGACGCCTCGCTCGACCGCCTTGTCTCGTCTATCACTCTCGGATAGATTTATCGAGTATCGGCACCTTCGCGTGCCCGCCCCACTTCGACAATTTATACACCTCCGCTTCATTCAAATGAAACCGGACGATTCCGTCCGATAAACCGCTCGAAGCTAAGATTTCAGCTGATTAAAAATGTACGAGAAATCATTGAATGAGTGCTTTTTACAGACACCTCTTTTATTTCATCTCGAACCTTTCGCGAAGATTGCAACAAAGTTATACGGAATGAATATCGCTCTGAAAAAGAATATTGAGTAACGAATAAAATATACGCCGTTGATATTCTCGATAAAAATAAGAAAATAAACCGCATGCTTAAATAATGTATCGATGACCTATGTTAATTTTTTAACCTTTCGCTATCTTTTATCTTATTCAAGTTTTTACAAGATTACTTTAATCATTTTACTGCGCTTACAGAATAAAACACCCGTAGGAAGATTCAAAGAAAAATATACCCAAAAACCCGAACGTGACATATTGTTAATACGTTGTTGATAAAAGTAATCGTGAATGTATGTTTGCTCTGGTAAAAACACTGAGAAAGTGACTTTCAATTCTTGATATGAAAAGCGAACGAAAACATTTAAAGATTGATGGAAGATCAAATTTTTCTTGTAACCGCGATTTATGAAAACGACGTTACGTTCGCAGGTTACTATTATTCACATCGGTGATAAATTTTCACCTTGGACTCGACGAAAAATATCAGACAATATTATTCAAGTCCAGGATCCATACTGACTATTCTTAAGTAATAAATCAGAAGACCTATATCACGCCTCGATCTATGATGGCAACTGCGTAACCTGCACCGAGCGCGCACTCGGTATCAGTGAACATTATGCAAATTAATCTCTGTACCTACTCGAAGCTGCTTAACGCACGATCGTTTCAGCTCTGACGATGCAAAGAAGCTGCCTCGTCAGTTTCTTACGCTCAAAGACAAGTGTATACCATTAAGGTTTCGTTCCTACAGATGTGTCTAAAATCTAAACCAATGTTAACGTCGAATATTTACATGTGTTGAAGCGTATTGTTTAAAAAATGAAAACCTTTCAGCGCATACTTATAATAATGATGGTCTAGCTCGGATTAAGGAGAAGAAAAGTGATGTATTCAACAGTTGAGTGGAATAAAAATTATAGTATTCGATTACTCGAACATTTTATTCATATAATTGATGCATAATGCTTTTCCGAAGGGTTAATCCAGTTAATAAAGTGTTGCGAATTTTTTCTGTAAAGAAATTTAAAAGTATTCTATTGAGTTTACTCTTTGGAAACCTTTTTGCTGGTACATGATAATTTTTAGGAGGCGGTGTCGAAGAATTAGGCAAAAACTTCTTAGTTTTGGGATTATTACATTTGCAATACTTTGGATTACAAAGTTTAGATCCTTGTGACACCGACAATCGTTACAATATTGTCAAAATAATGACTTTCCCTCGACACATTTACAAAGCTGGAACACTGTGAGAAACTAATGAAAAAATTCTGAATTTTTTGACAGGCGTAGTGTGAATGTCAAAGATCACGAGTACAAATTTATAAAATGGTACATCGAATTATTTGGTCGCAATCAATAAAAGATTATCGAAATGCATGCTCAAAACGGATTTTACTGTGACAGCAAGTGCTCGAGATAGAAGTTTGGAATCGCGCAATTCGTTGTTTTATTTACAAATTACCATTCTTCGTATGGTAATTGTAATTACAGGTGTTAAAAAAGATTGGCACAATTGAATAGGAATGTTTTATTTACATATTAGCATTGACAAATTGACGTGCGTACAAAAATCACAATGCAAAATACGAAAAATAGCATCAAAGGAGCACTAAACCAACAATTGATCTTAAAAGATATTTCTTTGCCTCTTTTTTTATTTTGGCTTTATGATTCAAGAGAAAATGTTTCATAGTTGTGCCTGCTGATTTCAATTTTCGCCACATCGACCGTTTCGTTGGCGTCGGTTGTACAGATTTTGCTGTATTCCAGTACGCCATTTGTTCGCTGTAAATCTTTGCATTTTCCACCAACATCTTGCTGGTAATGTTCAATTTTCTTAAAATGTCTCTTAGCTTTTGACAATCTTGTACCTCATGATAAGCTTCGAGGCTGGAAACGTTCAGAAACTTTGCCAAATCGCTCAATGTGCGGTTTTTTCGACCGGTTTTTTCCCTTATTATGGACAAAGCATCCACAAAGCCGTGTATCACATTTCCGAATTCAGCATCAAAGCCGTGTTCTACAAGGGCTTTGTGAAGTATTGGTCCAGCGAGAGGCAAATTATGGGTAGCAATATAACATTTGCAGTTCAAAGAATCGAGCCACTTTTTAAATTCCTCCAAAGCCACCCGCATTGGAAAAGATCGGACTTTTTTCCCATAAAGAATGAGTTCTCCATTCGAACTTGTGAGTCCTGTTACTGCAGTGTCATTGGCCGAAATTGGGCGAGTGGGATTGACGTATGTGGAGAAAGATTTGTCGTCACACAGCGCCGCGATTTGAACGATAGCGCGGTCTTCCTCCAAGCCTAATGTTTTAAGGTCAAGTAAAACGATACATACTCCGTCAACTTTTTCGTCCGAGATGGAAACGTTTCTAATCTATTAAAAAACGTTCTGTTTTTGAGTTACATTGCAACGATTTAGCGACGTATACTCGGAAAATGTTTTGTTTTAACGAAACATTTTGTTGAATGGACAAAAGTTTTTGTTTTATTAAGGGGTTACATGCAGTTGTAGTGGGCCTGATTCAAGAATTTTTTTTTCCCCCTGAAATGCATATTTGAATACAAAACGAAATGTCATTTAATAGTACAAGTATCAAACTGTACATTTGAATTTTTGTTGTTGAAATAAATTTAAAGAAGGGCGAGATACAGCAAATCTCCGGAATTGTTTTTGTTTTTTGGTGCACACTATAACTTGAGATCTTCTTATCTGAAAAATACGAGATGAAGGATTCTGTTAGTAGACATCAACATCTGCTGAATGAATGAAGGATTAATTGTTTTTTCCGATAAAAACTTTTGATTTCATGAAGAAAGAACAAGAATTTTGAGACGAAAAAAAATTCACTTTTCAGTTTTTCCGCTCCCATTTTCGTAAAAACTGTAATTTAAAAAAATCACTCGTTGATTCAGCAGATGTTGATGTCTACTAATAGGATCTTTTTATTCGTATTTTTCAGATGAAAAGATCTCAAGTTATCGTGTGCACCGAAAAAAAAAAAATTTCGGAGATTTGCTGTATCTCGCTCCTTTTTTATTCTATTATAACAAAAAAATTGAAATGAGTAGTTAGATACTTGTACTATTAAATGACATTTCGTTTTGTATTCAAATATAAATTTTAAGTACAAAAAAAAATTCTTGAATTTTGGCCCACTACAACTGATTGTAACCCCTTAAGAAAATATTCTGTTACATCAACTAAACTAATTACTTTACTTAACAAAATTGGGATTCTGTCTGTATATCGTTTTCACTGATCATTAACATGAAGAATTTCCGATTTTGATTTATACTTACATCGGCATCGGCATTTGAACCATTTGGGCCTACTTCATTATTAGACGTTTGGGCTTCACCAGCTTTCGGATTAGTTTGTTTCTAGAATTATACAAGATCAATTTTTCAAATTTTTATATCCGAATCTATTCTGAGAATATAAAATTAAGACAAAGAAATTAATTCCGGAATATCAATTAATTGATTTTATACGTAATGTTGATATTCCAGTTCACTCAATTCAAGAAATCGAACGTTATTTCTTAGGTATCGAAGCTTTTTCACTATTAAATAAGTAATTAGATACAATCATGATTATTTTTACCTCAACAGTTTCACTAGGAGGTGAATCTTTGCCTGCCAACACGGAAGCGAACTGTAAGAAAGAAATTGATTCGGTACATATAATTATTCAAGCACCTAAATTAAAATGTCAAAATTATTTGCAAGTGTATAATAAAGCACATTACTTTTTCACGATAAAGAAAGTTTAAAAAAAAGAATTATACACAGGGACAAATTATTTGCAGTATTACTTTTTAGATAAAATTAACACGCTTGTTGCTGTTTTCTATGCATGATCTTTTTTATTAAAATGTAATGTACTTACCAGAATTAGCAAAGCAAATGTTACATTTCTCATTACAATCTTCCCGACCATTTTCGCGGCTTGCTTTTTTTACATGTGATACTCGCAGCGACACTTGCTCTACTGTTTTTTTTTTTAATGCGTACATCGCGGTTATTTATGGACCAATGTCGGTTAAAATAATTTATGGCGCAAATTTCAGAATTGCTTTTAACCGAAGCAACCAATCCTCATCTAGCACTTCGTAAAATTAGTGGGAAAAGCTAGTGATAAAAATTGACGTAGAAATATTTAAACGATGACAACTGTTAAGAGTCGTAAAATAATGTGACGTGTTTTTGTAATTCTATGTATAGAACCAGATATGTGAAATTTAATGCGTAGAACTGCGCATGTATTACATTAGAATTATTCGAAGGTTGTTTTCTTATCCGATAAAATGTCGAATAATTCTATGAATTTGGAATTTCTAGAGAAAGTTTTCTGAATTTCTATAGGGTTTTGGAGACTCTGAATGTTACATCTTTTTTGAGAAACCTTCAGTCAACTAAATTAGCACACCAATTTTTCTATTAAGAAACAATAAATTAATCAAATTTCAGTTTTCTCAGCAAAAATATTTTTTCTTTGAACTTGCATTTTACAAAATTTCGTGCATGTACGTACGTAATTTCAGATAAAATTTAATAATAGTCGCGTGAACATTGTTCTTACCTCATGTTTTTCGGCGAGTGAAGAAAACTGCATATTTTTTTCGACTTGACTTAATATTTTTAAGATGATAAAAGATCATTTTCATTTCAAGATTCTAGAAAATTTCGTGCCTATAATTTTGTCCCGGGATGTATGAAAGCTGAAAGATATTATACAGTATTAACAACAAGAGTCTGCAATTTATTCAGTGATCTCGAAATTGTTCAATTTAGAACATCAATGACACTTTTCTGAGTCGCAAATTAATCCCAGTACATTCTTTAATTTCGATTGCTTTATAGAAAGAGTTTATAAATTTCTACAGTATAATATAATCATAAAGAAATGAATGGATTTCTTTAAGAAAAAATGCGTCGAGAACATCACTTGAAGTTCAACGAACTTCGTTTTTGAATTCTCTAACTTTTCGCTCATTTTATGATTTGCAAGATTAATGTGATAAATATTGACTTGGTCGCAAGAACAAGAAGAATCATTAATTGTAGTTTTTGTATTCGCGAGTACAACGTATCGAAAATTCACAATACAGAATGTTTATCATTGCTGCTTTTCGTCGCGGAAAGATAAAGTTTCAGGATATTTCCATCAGCAAATTAGTAGGTGTGTTCTAAGAGTTATTTGTGCCCAATGACTTTTATAGCAACTTATTTATTAGTTTCATGATCAAGACATCTTGTTCAGTCGATATTTAATTATAAATTGAACACGAAACGACGTCTTGTCACTGTCAGTTTATAGATTAAATTTATATCCGTTTCATGTGACGTATTTCGCTTCATTATCCAAATTATTGTGCCGGGTAACGATATTCAGACGTCATTGACCTGATTTTCCATTTATTACTCAAATTTAGTTCCAACTTAGTTCTGATTCGCATCTAAATTAAATTTGCCTGAACTCAGACCTATTTTCGGCACAACGAAATCTCCACCATTACAATAGTCAATACCAAACCATCCTTATCAGTTCTGACATCGATTATCGCATTTTTTACCGTGTTTTTTGACCTTTTGCGAACTCAATATCAAGCAGTTCTAATTTAGATTATGTCAAGATCTAAATTAGTCCTGAATCAAATTTCAATTGAATTTGAACTCCGGTCTGGGTCAAATCTAAGCCTAATCTTGTTCTGTTCAAACCTAACTTTTTCACACAAGAAAATGCATCCTTCAAAATCCACAATTTGCATGAATTAGTCGGAAAGAACCCCCGTCGACAAGGCATAAATATCCGAGCGTTAAAACGTGGCGCTAGAGTCACACGGTGTATCAGTTTCGCGCAAAGCCGGGAGTGCATAATATATGCAGATACACTTATTTAGGTATCACCGTCTGCGAGATATCTTGCCGTAGGTATATCGTACACGTGATACGTGTTTAGGGATTCGTAATGGGTACTTGAGCTGGCGCGTATAACGATCGTCAGTCGGACAGAGCCCTTTAAATCCAGCCTAAGGACCTTCGCTCCCTTCCCAGCGAGATTTACAGAAAGCACGTAGCGCTTTCTGCGGAATGGCGCGAAATAGTCAACGCTCGTGTGAGCACCGAGATGCCGGTGTGGGACAACGTACACGCATATTGCCCGGATAAGTCCGTTTCTGGAGTTATGACATTATATCGCACTTAGCGAAGATGCTATCTGCTATCCGGGAACACGACGAGCTGCCCGTCGGCCATTAGTACCGATGTTCTCACGCCTTTGTGGCGTACGATGGGTATTACATATTGTTGCGGTATCCTTCTACCGTTATCTCGCGTGGCATCGTGACTATAAATAATGGCCGAACTTCGGGAAAAAACGGCCCTCTGGTATTTTCACGATCGATGTGTAACGAGACAGATGTCGCCTGGGCATCGAGCGCACGATCGCGTTCAGGCAGCGATGAGGAACACTCCTCGGAATTTTACCGCTCGTTCTACCAAGGAGGAAAAGTTTACGAGATTCCTGCTGGTTTTTGGTACATGCTCTGGTGAACCGTCCGTATGAACTTGGAGCGTTCGAGTATTTTACGCTGAGCCCATTTCCGAAATTTTCGCCCGGAAAATTGGGTCACCTAACCAAGTTCCAGTCTCTCCAACAGTGCTTAACTTTGGTGTTTTAATGAGAACCAGATGAGTACCGTTTCCTCACTTTTGATCATGCGAGCGTATCCGCTGCCGAATTTTTCGAGCGAGAAGAATGTTTGATGTAATGGAGAGATGAAAATTTTATTCGAGCGTCGCGGGAAGTGACGTTGATTCGGGAGAGAATGATTGTCTCTTTGCCAGGCGCAGCAGCGTCACAACTTCGCTTGTTCCCGGTAATTGTCGCCGAGTTAATTACCTTCGAGGTGAAAGTGCCGCGCTGCAAAATGCCTCGCTACTGAAATCCTTGTAACGTCGCATCACTGTCAGTTTCAGGATTAAATTTGTATCCGTTTCACGTGACGCGCTTCGCTTACGTTTTCCAAATAGCGCCAGGTAACGAAATTCAGATGTTAATTCGTTATACCGTATCTTTCACATACGGGACAGAAAATTAGATCGTTTTTCAATTATACGTACTTGGAAATCTTACGAAGCGTAGGCGCGAATAGTGAAACGAACAATTCCATGTCACCGTGGAACCAAACCGTTGTGTTACTCGCGACCTTAATCAAGAAATCTTCAACGGGAATTTCGAATCGAAGCCACCCACCCACACCTCCAATATCGCATTTCCGATGGTATCTATGTCGATGACGTTACACGATTGAAACTCATGCCGCCATTTAGAAACTTCATTCAAAGCGATTCGCTCGAGAGTAGAATGAAAGACGATAAACACAGATTGAAAACTTCCATTCCAATTCTATTGGAAAAACGTCAAATTAAAGACACGAAGTTCCGAGTCGTAACGGACGATTTTTGTACGATTCAACGCAGCGCCAAAGGATCGTTACGAAATGTTTAGGGCACGTTAGTATCTCGATTTTACTGGAATCCGTAGAAAAGGAAAAATTCTAGTCCATAAACGAATGATTATTACGAGCCGTTCGAACGGGTACTTCACCAATCTCCATTTCGGTCGATAAACCGGAAATTTAATTGAAAATTCGTGCTTAACGAGTGCCTCGATGCGGGTGGCATTTTCTCTACACCCACCGTCCGAGTCTTGTACGTATGTCCGCTCACGCACGTTTAGATGCTTTCTTGATCATAATCGTGTAACGTGCCGCCAGCTAATCTCAGGACTAGATTACCGGGATATGATGATAAACCAATAAATAAACGCCCCGAGGTAAATACCGCGAGTCTCCGAGTACCAATATTCGCGAAATCGTTCCGATTTACCAACACGCGATCACATAAAATTCGTGAAATAATTATTGTCAGGTAATTAATCGCAGCGTAGGTACATTAGAAACGTATACCAATTAGCGATAATTCGCACCGTGTTTCTACGAGTTAAAAACCACGTAATAACATCATCAGCGTTATTTTTCAATGATTTTCATAATTGAATTAATGTTTCTCAACAGCTCGCGGTAACGCGGCTTAACTTGGCCGTCGCAAATGCATGAGTCGTGCCTTATCCAGTGCCCACGTAAAGTGTCTAACCCCGATCGCCACTTATCTCCCGGCCTCAGCTAGCAGCCGGCATTAATGTCGACCGATTATCCCTCAATTTACCCGATACGAAAAATCCCGCGATCCGCGCTCCTCTCATAAATCGACGGATTAACCCCGGCGTTTAACATTATCAATTACCCTCGAACTCTTGGCGCCCGGGACAGAGGCTGGAAGACCGACCGCTGTCACGTTCTGGAAAACGAAGGGATTTAAACGCGAGCTCTACTTACCGCAAAGTAGCTTGTATCCTCAAGAACCTTTTTTCTGAACCCACTGCTCAAAGAAAGCGCTGCTCTCGTGTTACTTCGCGCGGTACCGATGTAAATTTCAACGCGAATTCGAGACCACTCTTTTTCTTCGAGTCGAAAAACATTTCAGGCAGATTGCCAATTTTTCCCGGTTCTCGGAATCGGCAATTATTGTTAAGCCGCGGGTATACTTTCGTAGGTGAAAAGGAACGACGAGGGTCACAGAGTGAAGTCTGTCAGACTGACGACCCCAGGATACATTTAGACGTTGGAGATCATAGGCTTCATCGAGTGGCCTTTGAGCATCTTTGTGGTGGCCTTAACAAGGGGGTAGTGGCTTCGGGGAAACAGTGTCCAAAGTGCTCGCTAATTAAACGATTGTTCGCTCTGTACTCAGAAATTACGCTTAATAACACCGCGATTACCGAGTTTGATGTGGAAGGTAAAGAACAAAGGGCCCCACCGGCAACGAGGAAATTATAACGCGAAACATTTCCTCTCGCTTTTGACGTTTCCCAAAATGGCTTGATCTTATTGTACCATTGGAGCCACGATTCCGTGCACGTTGACATGATTTTGGAAAGAGGAAAAATGGGTTTTTTTAGACTTTGTTCATTTTTAACAAGGAGAAGATCGCTGAGAAAAAAAGCAGTGTTTGGTACGTCGATAAATCCGGTGAATAGGTGGAAGCGAGGTGCTAACCGCAAGCATTTCTATTGCGCTCGTAATGGCACGCGCGCGATTTTAATTAGCGAGTGTCATAACTTGGAGTATTTAAAGCCACTCGGGCATTCCGTTATTAGGCGTTTGCCTAGAAAATTATGTGGAATCGACATTATCGATACCGATCTTTACGGTTACTGGTGCTGATTTCATGGCGAAGCTTGCAATTATGTTGCGATTCTATGTGGATTTGACGATCGCTACGGAAGTAAACGACGACGCGTAGGTCAAGTTCGCTCGGAAAGTTCAATATCACGTACATGCGGATTTTCGCATAATTTATCTATCGAGTTCCGTTATCGTTAGCGTAAAAGCGACAAACTTGTTAACAACGCGACGCCGCGTGTCGGGCGCTAGTTTAGGCAAATTGCCTTTTTTTTCTATTTCAAAGTGTGGTATAAATTCCGTACTGCAATTTTGTAGCTTCCCGAAAGAAAAACTTTACTCCGTTTGAAAAAAGGGAAGTTGTAAGGGAATTTGGGGAGTTATACAACGGGTTTTGTTTATGGGGCAAAAAGACTTAAAAAATCGTTTTTTTGCGCATGTGAACATATAGAATTTTTAGTACGTCTAAAAACACAACTTTCGGCTTGAGCAGTTTGGTGAAATTCAAAACGGTTTCATGAATTTTGCTTGTTGGCCCGAAAGATGGGTTTTCCGATTTTTCAGAAAATTTGGGGAGTTGTGCAACAAGGCTTAAAATTG
>JABFQM010000316.1:0-40069 GCA_022816865.1 Zelostemma sp. ZL-2020 | reverse complement strand
TCCGAGCGTGATCGATTTGCTCGCTAAAAGTACCCTAAGTAATCTGCTTTCGAGGATCATAGAAGTTCCGCCTGTTGTGCATGCATGCATCGTCGCTGTTTGTTGTCGTCGTCTTCGTAGCCACCGCGATGTTCGCTGCCACTTGCGAGGGGAAGCAACTTGACGAGAGGAAGACAATGACGGGACCCGGTCGTGTTGCATCCTACGTGTGTTCTACCTGCGACTTGTGTGCTCTCACATCCGCGTACAGGTATGCGCACTCGTTGTAACAACATGAAAATTCTCCGTTCTCCGTGGGCTTAAGAGGATCTCGAGCCTACTCTCTCGGGTCTCCATTGTGCCTACTCTTGCTTTTTTTTGCCGTGTCTCTCGCGCGGTATGCGCCTTCGAGAACACGGTATCGCTGCCGCCTCGATTGCTACCTTTTTTTTTCTTGATTACTTTACGACGCGTCTTATACCAAGAGGCCGTGATGAGAAAGAGGCTAGATTCGCTTGGATGAGTGACTCTGCGGCGATGACAAAATCGTTACGTGTAAAAGCTGCTTCCAGCTATTCTTTTTACGTAGCCCGCAGCACAGTGGAGTGAGAAAAGAGACGCGTGTAATCTGACGTGTATGTACAAAAAATCACAGCAGCTTCCAACTATTTCGAATGTTACGACGAAGCTGAGACGGGAATAATTTCATTTACTCGATTGTGTCATTACGAGATTACTTGACTCTTGCGATGCATGAAATTGGCTCGTAACTTATTTCCCGGGCACAAAGAAGAGTAGCAGAATTGTATACTTCATTCATTCACAAAAGACGGGAAATCGTCTAGTCAATGAAAACTAAGTATCGAAAGCGCCGGGCAGAGAAGAAAAAAGACGGCGCGTTATGGAATTAGGTAGACAAAAAATGGTACCCGAAAAGCATAGCACCGAAGGGCCAGTGGGCCACCATGCTCGTCTATTATGGCAACGGAGCCGTAGGGAACCGACGAGATGTTTCGACCAACGGCAATCCGAATAAATAAAAAGGGAAAATAAGATATATGCGCGTGGGTGTGGCGGCAGGCGGGACCTTGGCTCATTGCCACCTCCGAAGCTGTCGGATCTCACACTCCCTTCGTGTAAAACGTACACCAAGGTAAAGCCTAACCACACAGCTTCGAGAATTTCTCCTCTCCGTCTGCGTCGCTGCTCCGCTCTTCTCGCCTTTCCCTCTATCACGATTATATTTGTCTCTTCTTCGTACTCTTCCTATGAAAAGTTTACCTCGATGATAAAACTTTACTCAAGCAATTATGTATATTAAAACCTTATTTATATCGTATATTCGTGATAATCAGTTCGACAAGATTTGTCTTAAATAACAACGTCATTAGGAATATTAAGATTCCCATCGACAAGAATAATGTTTAATTTATTGTTGGTTATTGAAAGTTGATGCTGGAAATAGTTTGACGTCTATATCTGGTAGGAATGCAGAGCCTCCGAACCTCGCGTCGTCGTAATAAATTGAATCGTCGTCCTTTTTATCAAATCGTCGATTCATATTGATTCCGATCGCGAGGCCAGGCGTTGGTATTCGTAGAATGAGATCCCGACTTTCGATCCTCGTCAACGATGCTTGGACTCATTGAACATATCACGAGAGATATATCCCCGTAAACGTTTACCGCGTGCATGTGCAAGCATGAAAAACAAAACGTCGCTGCACGAAACAGTCGAACAGTCGAGTTTCGATCACGTTTGGGACCCACCGCGCTCGAGATCTTCGTCATCCGAGCGAGCGACTCTTCCCGATCCGGGATCGACATCTTGATAGAGCCGAATCATCGTATTTAATAATCGTACAATGGACTTGAGGGCTCGATAACATCGCGATCGATCGGGCTGCGTAGCGACGATGCGAGGCTCATAATAACGCAATTAACACTTCTTTTTACATCACCAGGGAGCGTCATTGTGTTTGGACACAAATTATAGAGAGAATATCTCTGGAATTTCTCGAGTAGATACATGACTTTACTAATGTAATTGGGTTTTTTGTGAGGTGTTTAATAGCCTGGACGAGATGAAAGTCACACTTGGATAATGCCTTGTATCCTGCAATATATTTACAGTGTCACTTACCGTATCTCCCGCGAGAGCGATTCTGACGGATGAGGCGAAAGAAAAAATTCTTAATTGCCGCGTTTTTTGAGCGTGGGAATTTAATGGAACGGCGAGTTTCAATTTCTTTTTTCTTTTTAAAAATCCTCCCCGTGTTTTTGCAATGCGTTACCTGGAGAAAGAGCGGTTATTTACATCTCGGTTATTTGTTTGAATTGGCAACTTTCTTTTTCCTGTCATGCCTGTGTGCCATATCTGAAGATGAATCGAGTCGGTTTTCGAATGATCGATGGCTAATCCATTGCACCTGTAGCACGTGCTGTGGACCGTGCATTAAAATCATCGGCTGAACCCTGCGGAGCACACGACGTCTTGGCATGATCAATTCATTTGCAAAAATTGTTTTCCTCCTTGGTTATATCGGCAATTACACGAGAATTTACATGCGGTGATAAAGCTTGAACGTTTTGAAGAGTCAGAAACACCGGGATGAAAAAATGTTTCTGAATGAGAGGATCAGCCGAGTGTTTTGTTTGTACATCTGTATTAGAGTTAATCGATTCCGCAATGAAATCGAGGCATAATAAAGAGTCACCCTGCGCTCATAAATACTCATTTGTGCTCGCCTTGACTTTCTCTCCCGCCCATGTAGACTCGTTACGAACATCCGATGCGAATTCATCATTAATTCGCGTATACTTACCGAGATGAGAGAGAGCCTCCGGGGATCGGCCGCTCAAATTTACCGGTCGTCTTCGTAATCACTAAGAATTATTATCGTTAACGCAGAGACGCGCGGCGCCGCGCTTCTTCTCTGCTGCAGCGGGAAAATGAAGGGTTGCACGAGCCAATGCCACACGCTCCATACTTTTTTATGGAAAGCGTGTGCTTTGTATTTTTCATACAGTAAGAAACAAATTTTCTTTGAGATTCGGAAATTTTTCCATGTTTTCAAAAAAATGCAAAATGGAATAATAAAAACAAAGCAAACATAAAATTGTTGAGTTTATCAACAGTTTTGATGTAATTAACGTAAAAAAGGCTGACTCGAAAACGCACACAACGGCGAATGAATATTCTTTTGAATGTATTTATTTTACGAATAATATCGACGATCACTTTAGTGATAAAATATTTCTCTTTCCATGAGCTATTCATGTAAGTAAAGCTTCTTTTTTACCCATTCGAAAACATTTTTAAACATCAAGATAATATTTTATATTTAAAAAACCGTTTGAAAATCATTGATAATGGCACTCGACAAAACAGTATGAAATTTTCTAATAATTAATATTTCGGAAAACTGTGAACATGACAGAATTTCTCTGCAATGTTTTCAATTTTTTTTGGAATGATGACTAGAAATTATTGCAAACTTCGATATCTTTGTTGGTGAACGTTCCGAGGCCGAGCAGAAAAATGGCGCGCATAATCGCGAAGCATGTAACAGCCGAATCGGCGTTTGTCGTAGCGAGCAAGTTTCATCACTTCTCCAGCGTCTTTCATCGAACGTGGGAAACTTTTCCCACGTGGTTAAGCTTCGAGAAAGTTGAATCGCCGACAAGAGCATAATCGCGCCGATGCATACGTTCGCGGCGTGTGTTGAAGCGCGCGTGATCTCGCTCGATTATCCGGTGGCATTCTGAAAAATGCGCCGATCTCGCGATAAAGCTCCCGCTTGGTCGAGCTTATTGGCTCGACCTCCGCATCCGCTCTTCGCGAAGGTGAAGAGGTCAAAATCCCGAGGTTCAAATCAACAGCTCTCTGTTATTACGAACATCGCATTATCTAATCTTCGATTCGCGTTGCAAGGGATTGATTTGTCATTGGGAACTTTGAGACTTTGAAAAACTGTAAAGTCTCTGCTAAAAGCAATTTGCGTTCTTCCAATTTGTTCGCCATTTGATGTAACAATGAATCGTTTAGTGAAATTATACGGACTCGCAATAATCGCGGGAAAAGTCGAGGAGCGAGATTGAAACGTTTCTCAGCCCTCCGGCTTGTGGGAACCGCAGCGCCGGTAGAATTAACCGGGATTTAAGGGATTTTATGAATGCGACTCCAGAAAGCGACCAGTGACACCGAGGAAGGTTCCGTTTTAAGCTCGCATTCCCTTTTCTTCTCTCTCTCCGGCTGCCACTCATTTTCTCGTCGACAATTGACAGCGCAATGCAGTCCTGGCCGGTCGAGAAGCACGTGACACGAACGAGACGTCTTCATTACCGTTTTTCACTCCTTCGCTACACAAAGTCGATAAAAACGGCGTTTCCGAAAGTGGCTTCTTTCTCTCGGTTGCAAATATAACTTCTCAAAACGGTCCGGGCCTGGCTCTTTTTTCAACGCGGCACAATTTTCCGTCAAACAAGATTTACTTTGCTCGCGGCGATTGGAAAATCGTGAAACAAATCACCGTAGAAACTTTTACGACGCGCTCTTGAGCCCGGTCGATGTCGCAACGCGCGGTAAGCTCCGAAGACTTCGGGCTTTATCGGAAAGTAAACAAGCCGCGGCCGTAACCGATCGAATTATGGCCCAGCTCGTTTTTTCCCTTCGTGATTTTTCAGAACGAGACGCCGCTATCTTTACGACGGTGACACAAGGGTAGAGCCGTTGTTGAACATTCGAAGAGAACTTTTTTTTTTGTCTTCGGTTTGGAAACAGGTGATTCGTGGAGGGAAACACAGATAAGAGACACTAAAACTGAGGAAACGCCGACGAGGTAGCTCAACAAAAGCGGTGTTTGCCCAGGGTTTGTCAGGAGGCGCCGGGGGCCCCGTTAGGAAATCGGCGCTTTCTCACGGACATTTCCGGTGTTGTGATTTTTGTACCACTGGCTATTTCCAATGACTCAGAGGAAGTTACGAACCGCCCGTATCTATATCTCTGAGCAAACCGATTTTTTTCTCGCTTCGTCGAAGGTTCTTCGGGCGTGGACGGGACAAATTCCATTCTCGCGTTGTCCCTACGCAACAATGAAGCAAGAGAATGAATGAAAAGCCGAGGAAACGCGAGAATCGGGCCGTGAGTTCGGCCACCGGGGTGGCAGCGCTTCGTAATTAACAATCCATTTTATATTCGGCTCACCTGATCGCGACGTGTGCGGTCCGTGACGTCATAATTCGGGGCTCCTTCGGGGCGTACCGCCCCCTTAATGCGGGTCCCGACACCTCGGCTTGCAATCCAGCACGCACTTCCCTTCTTCTTCGTGGTACGGAGACTGCGAAGCTCGAATGGAAAACGGAGATAGAGAGAGCAAGGGAGAAAGCGAATCGGCGATGGCTGGAAACACCGTTGGGCGAGAAGGCCAGGAAGAAACGACGAGAGAGAAAAAGAGAGAGAGAGAGAGGGACATCGAATGGTTATCTTTCTCTGGAAGCGGTGGTGCCTGGATGGTATATACCTTCGAGGCAGCTAAGGGGGATATAATGGCTCAGCCGGACTTCACACGATGCCGACGGTCCCAGCTAGAAGATGATACAGACCTCAGACCTCGACGTGGACCTCCTCGGCGGTTCTCGACTCGCGGAAGAGTCAGACTCGTGTCGGGACTTGCCTTCTTCCTTCTTCTCTTTCATCTTCCATCTTCCCCACTTTCGCCCTTCTGGCCCTTTTTCCTCCGGCGTGAATTCTGCTAATTGACCTTTTGTTTAATAAGAAGTTCCCGGGTTCTTGGGTTCGGGGCTACGAATCGTATGCTAATGACTTTAGCGAATGAACAATTAATTGGAATCGAGTATCGTTGTGTCATCCGATCTCACGATAAATGATTAACCTTTTCACCGTCTTACGTAGCCGTATTCGAACATAGCTTTTGATGGCTCGTGTCAAGTGTGACATTTAAAATATTATTAACGTCTATATTACGACGTAGCAAGAATTTTCGCTTTTTTATGATTGGTAATCTTGAGGTATGATTAGCATAAATTATTTGACGGGTCGTCGATAAATGGCTCATTTAATTTTCGAGAGATCAATTCTCGGTTTTCTACGTTATTGACGCGTGAAACTCGGAGCAGAGAATGAAATTTCAAATTTACAGGAGAATCGGCCGGAAAAAGATGTTTGTTTTTTAACTGCACAAGAAGAAAAATCGATATCTATATATGTTTCGTTCAGTTTTAAAACCGTTGTTTTCTTGCGCTTTGAGATATTTAAGGTTTTTAATTTTTCGTTACAAGATAGAAAAAAGGAAATGTTTTGACAGTTAAACTTCGAAATCAGATTAAAACCTTTGGACATGAAGTACACTAATAAACAGTGAAACGATGCCTATTTGCATTCGCATTCTTAAAGAATATAATTTAATATGCCTGAAGTTAGGACAGCTAATTCAGAAATTTATTCTTCGCTTTGGGAATAACAAGAATTTTTTTTATGGAAACGAATTTCCTTCTTGTGCAATTAACTCTTCAAAAGCTATGTAAATATAACTTTTTCGTTAATCACTGGTTGTGTAATCAGTATTTCCGATCTAAAAACCCCAAAAATCTTTACTCTGGAGATAAACACTAGAAATATCTTGAAATTTGGATTAATCAGAGATAAAATCGTGAATGTTTTTCTAATTTTAAACTGAAAAAAAAAACGATATAGCCAGGACTGGAACATAGATCGCGATATTTTCCTTCATACAAGTAATAAATTTAAAACCTACATAAAATATTTCAGAACATAAGATTTTATCGGGCTATTGCATAGTATAGTAATTTACTCTTCACATTTTTTCTCGGTGTGGAGGCCCTCCTTAACCCTTAATTTCACTTCACGCGGGGAATCGTTTAGTGACGCATTTGGGTTAACGACAATCGGCGCGCAATTTACAAGATCTGCCCGTCACTTCGCCCGATCGAAAACATTGTACGAGGGCATTGCAGTTAAACGACGCGGCCTAATTTTTTGAGATTCCCAATGTATCCCACTTGATTTGCAGGGGTCTTGTTTTGTGTTCACCGCGTGAAAACCGGGCAGTAAATCGATTTTGCATTCCTCGTCGTTTTGGCGAGCTAAGTGGTCTTGCCGGATCTCGCGCATTTTAATTACGCCGAGGATCGCGATAAGATCATAATAACCTGCGGGCACTACCCACCGTAATACCTGGGACTTGGTTCTCTTAGATCGTATAAATCTAAGCGAGGCTTATCTATGTTCCGTGTAGACATATTTTCTAATTAGTTGGGAAAAGTTATTGTTATAGAGTCGTCGTAATCGTAATCGGATTGTAGAAGGGAATTGATCGAGCCTCATTATGGTTTTCCGGAATTTCATTTTTGAATCCAGATTAAGACATAAGAATTGTTTCGCATCGAGTTGCGTCCATTTGATACGTCGAATTTGCTTTTCGATTTTTAATCGTCAAATTTACATTCCTGCAAAGTATTCTTCATCGCCGAACTCCTACAAAAGACACTACGGGCATTTTGTTTTTTAATATGCAAATACTTCCGTATTGTATGAAGTTATTCCTTTCATGTTGTACACGGTATTTGTGTAGTAATTATTCACGCGCGCTTCCAGTACAAGACGAGAATAATGTTTGCATGTAAAGAGGACTCGGAAAAGGAGAGGTTGATACAGAAGAAAGGAAGATGAAACAGCAGCAGGTTGTAGGAAAGGGGGGGGGGAGGGAAAAGATGTAACGAAGAGGAGAGGAGTTGAGAGACGAAGATGAAGTGTCGGAAGATTAGGGTACTGGAGGCGTTAGTCGGGAGACCAACGCGAAGGAAGAAAAGGAGGAGGACTCGCTCTTCGTGTCGGCTTTGTACGGAGCTAAAAGTTCAGCCGCTGTCAGCCCGCGGGGGCCTTATTTCTGAACCGAATCGAATCAGGAACGACAATAGCCCTAATATACACACGATCGCCGTGCTCCTATTCCCCGGTATCGTGATGGAATGAAATTGGTGGAATGAGCAACCATGGCCTTCCAAAATCTTCCCGAATGTCGAAAGCTATATCCTTTGATGGCTTCGTCTTATTCCCATTTTTTCACCGCTTAACCCTTCAGCAATTGATGGAAATTACCAGAAAACCTTGGCTTTCTCTAGAACCACTAGTACTCTATTTTTAGAAATTAAGAGCGTTTTCTCTTACGCAAATCATTTTTTAGAAATTTTAAAGTTAATACTTTCAATTGCACTTAAATTTAATGAAATTTCTTGTTTTGAAGTATATTATACGGCTGAAATAATTAAGGCTCTAAGTAAAGAATTAAAGATTGCTAAGAAACGGCAAGCTTTCAAACTTGACACGAAAATTCACTTTTTGAAGTTATGGACATTCTTGCTTCCGGCGGCAGTATCTTTGCTATCTAAAAACTACGACAGGTTATCGAAGTTTCTTCATCATATTTATCTTCGCCGGCTGAAAAGCAAAAATAAATTTTGCTTTTCAATGCCGCCTCATTGGGGTCATAAAATTTGATATCTTCACAGATATAGAAGGCCTATTTGCCTTTGCGGACAATGATTCGAGTTCCAGATGCCCAACAGCGCTAAGTGTTTTTTTAACGATCTTTCCATCATCCCCGTTAATTCTTTTAATTCTAATCTAAATCTCGTAATTGAAAAAAGTGTGAACGATGCCAATAAAAATCGTACGACGCGTTTCGCTTCTGAGGTAGTGTTGCTGCTCAAACAAAAAAATTCCGAGCGCTTTATTATTCAAGAAGATAAGAATTTCCTCTCACGTCCTCTCTTGGTTTACGAAAATATTTCTACCTTGAAATTCCAGCCTCTTCAAGAATCAGTTCAGGTAATATATAAAGAGTCTCGTGCGCGATTTTATTATCGTTTTCCCCCGAATTCACGGCAACGCAATTGAAAGGCCCCAACATTTGAAAAATTAGGGTGATTAATCAATAGTATCAATCAAAGGCGTTCGATGAGAAAAGTCAAGGGTGCTTGCTTCCCGATGGCAATGATGATAATTAATTTTTTTGCGTGGCGATGATAAAGATGATTGGCTAAATTTGATACTCACTTATGACACCGGAATATTAGCGTCGATTCGAGCCCCGATAAAGCCCACCGAATCGAGTCGTCGTGGAGGTATATAGACTACAATACTGCGTGTTGGGAATTGCATGGGGAAGGAAGGAAGAAGCGAGATGGTGCTGCGGTACCACGGCGTAATAACAGAGTAGTGCGTCCAGGCTAGCTGATGACTTCATTGAACTCCGTTCACTGAGCCTCGGGCAGGACCTCCCTGAAACCGCCTCAAATTATAACGCCGAAACCCGGACCCTTTTTGATGAGTCCCGGACACGTTTTGGGGTATCAGGTAGGTGGAGATTCGCGAACGCCTTCCAAAACGACGAGAAAATTCGTGGGATGCTGGTGCCAACCATTTTAATTATTGGACCGGTTATTTGTGTCTTTTGAAAGTCCGGACCTTTTTGAATATCAATAAAAGAAACTCCGACTTCTTTTACACACCGATAATTGAACCTCCAGATACGCAATAACGACAAATTTTTTACGAGATAAACGTTGTTATTTCGCTCGGCGATTCAATTGACCAATCTTACGCGGCGAACGTTTCGAACCATAATTCAAGTAATTTCGAAAATACGTTACGCTTGCTCGGACTATGAAACGAAGCTGAAAACTTACGATGTCGTTCAATTACGTTCAACAACGATAGTGTTGAGTAATATTTATTACATATTACATTCATCCGCAGTTAATGACTCGATTAAGTGGTTTGATAATATAATCGCATGTAATGATCGTGCGAGATAACACTCATAAGTTAGCGTCGCCTTATTCCCCTTGACTTTTATTAAAGTTAATTTTCATCGATACTTGTCGCTCTACGAGCTAATCGTAGCGAGGCTTTAATCATGTCAGCTCGCTCGTTCACAGGATAAATCATACGTGTATAAATCACGCCTCGGGAGAATCCTGATTTGTCCGTGCAGAAAACTCAAGTCAACGAAGACGCGCACTTCATCAAGTCAAATCGAAACCTCCCTATATGCGCGTCGTGATTTTCTCGATTCCAGAATCGCCCGATTATTATTTATTCGACATTGAATCTTACGACAAGATTTCCATTTCAATCGAACCGAGAGGAATAGAGTCGTTGGTCTATACATACTTGAAAAGACGAATGTCGCTGGACGTCCTTACGATCGACAAGTTTTTATTTTCCTCGTACAGAGCGTGTAGTTCGCGGTGTAACGTGCCGCTCGGGAATACCAAAAAATACCGTACATGTTTGGATATAGATATATAATCCGCGATATGTAAAGAGATCTCTCGTTACTCCGGAGTTGAGGACAAGTCTCGTTCTTATGCCGTGTTCGCGTAACCTCTTCGGGTCAGTGGGACCCGAGTCCGCGAATCCCCCGCTCTGGGAGGGGCACATCAATAGCTTCACATGTCCCGGTCCTATGGGAAATAGAAAGTATAGCTCTTTATGCCCGTCGTACGCGATCGCGGCGACGACGACGACCTGTAAAGCGCACTCTTAGCGTATCTGGCCCGGGATTTATGAGCCGCTCGACTCGTAATTACCATTGTAGATATACTTGGGACTCGCGGGTTCCGAACACTCGTTCGATATGGGCAATAAGTGACGCGTAATCGTTCCAATGCGTTACGGCATCGATTCACCCACTTCCAAAGAGTCGTGTGGTAACTCTGTGCTAACAATGCCGGTCCCATAAAGTATCTCAGTCGTACATTTTCTTAGAACATTTTCTCGGTCCGCTTGGCAAACAGAAATGAGAAAAAGTGATCGCATTTTTCGCCAGCGAAGGTTTTACTGCGGAAAATAGCTGGGAATGGTGCTCCAAAGGTTTAAGATTTTGAGAGATTCAACCACGACCAAAAAATTTCATTTCATGGATTTTTATTGGTTGTCAATGGAATCGTCCCGAGTCAAAAGTTCCCCTCCGACGAAGCGGGCATTTGTTTGTCCGTGCGAGGATTCGTACATTTGGGACTACACTTTTTCCGGAACGTATAATTATCATAATTTTTCGGAAGATGAAGAGTCCGCTCTCGACCCAGTTCGTTAGACTCTTGGGTTCGCTACGCGAGGAAAGAAGGAGCGAGCGGTGGACGCTTTTTGCCGCGGATTTTACAAGGCCGAGTCAGAGACGACCGACGGATCCCACCGGCCGAATAGTGGCACCACTCAAAACGAGCATGGACAAAGAAGCAGCAACGAGAAGAAGATCCATTGTTTTTGCAACGCTGGTGTTGCATTCATAATGCACAAGGTCTGGTTGACGGTTAACGAGACCTCGCTCGAAAATCGTGGAGTTTGATAAAAGAAATCCTGAATTCGTATTTCGCCGAGGGAAACGCTTTCGTATAAATTAAAAGCGCATTTCGTCTTCTGTCCTTTTGAGATGCAAAGTCAAACGGGTTCTCAAGAATGCGCAATTCACCTAACGATCGGGGTCTAAGTGAAATGTATAATGGCTTTAGAGACAATTGGAATCGGCCAAATTGGAGGCTAGGCTAATCTCGGAATGACGTCGAGCGACGGTGTTAGTATTGTTCTAACGCCTTTTCAATACGACGTGGGAACTCATCTCGCTCTTCTTCCATTATCTCTCTGCCCGCGTACCTGCCAGTCACGACAGAGTAGAAACTGGATAATCACACTCCAAGATCGATTAAAGTTTTTGTGAAAAAAAAAAATTCTCGCTCTCGCTCCTAATGCTCGTCTTTTGACATTCTTTTTTCACCTTCGTATTCTCTCGGATGATTTAGCTAAATTGATACTTTTTCCAAACATCATCACGAGAATAATGATACCAAACAGAGTGACTTCTGTATCAATATTACTCGAGATTTTTGGAAGCAAAATAAATCAGTCCCAATTAGATCCAATCTCGGTCCTAAGAACTTTGAAGCTCTCGAAGTTATATGCCAAGCTGCGGAATAAAGATACTTCTACCCGCGAGGAAAGACAGTTAAAAATGCAGGCCGATCCTTTGTCGCCCTTCGAAGTTATTAAATTCCAGAGCGGGCGAGAGCCGCGTGTAGGCAGGAGCGAACGCGGGGGGAGTTCGGTCAGGTGAGCGGAGGAGGAGGAAGAAGAGGAGGGGTCCGCTGGAAACAGGCCCAGAATATGTGGACGGACGGCCGAGGGAGTCAGAGAAGCTGCATTCCCCGGTAATTAGTCTCACCCATAAATTACCGGCCATTCCGCGCCTGTATTGCCCAAGACTTGGTCAATCTTTTCTTTCCCATTTTCTCCTCTACTTTTCTTCACTTCGCAAATGCTATTGGGAACTCTCTTCTTGAGAGCTGCATTTGCCTAAACCATGCGCGGCTGGTCCAGTTCGTTCCAGGCCACCTGTGCCGGGAACACTTGGTTTCTTTTCGCTGCTGCACGATGACCTTTGCCATCTTCTCCTAACTTCTCTGTTTCGGTTGGACGCGCTTTGTGCACCTATAAACTGCAATCAGTCGCCATGAAAAGATGTGTGCTGATGATATGTACATCATCAAAACTTCTGAAAATCGAAGCTTTATCTGTTAAGAATTAAAAACAGAATGAAAATGAAGTTAAATGGAATTATAGTTTGGATTGTCCGTCTAAATTTTCGAGCTGGAAAACCAAGCAAAGTCTCTGAATTTTAGAGGCAACTCTGATTTCAATAGTCTTGAAATCAGTGATCTCGAAAGGACTATTAAGCGATGTTAGTGCACGCTAATAAAGTACCTACTGTAAACTACAGCAAAGTCCGCAAGTTTCTTTAACATTTAACAAGTTCACCATCTCTTAATGAGACAAAGTAATCTTTTTAATTGGAGCGAATCGTTCAACGGTTTCACGATTTGTGGAAGAAGGGCTTAAGTAACATCGGGACCAAAGTATGGGAATGAAACTACGGGGTCCTATTCAAGCGTGCTGCTGTAGGTCGGCAGACCTGTTTTGGAATCGACTAGGTCTTTGGAAGAGCCGCAGAAAGGGGCATAAGGACCCCGCTGCTAAATGAGCTGTAATACGGACCCCCGCTGGCCCCTGTTCTGCTCACCGTCTCTCCTCTGCCTCCTCTGCGAGCACGCTCATGATAGGGTCACTTCAAATTCTCTTCCAAGTTATTAAGCGGCGCGGAAATATCGCGATAACCTCTTTGCTGAGTAAGCACTGCTATTGTCAGATTTGCTGGCAATTTCGGAATTCATTCATCACGGTTTCAAGGTCTTTTTGTCGTGATGGTTAATTTCAGCTTGACCTTTGGAACAAAATTAATATAATTATACCGGAAACAAGAATGTCTGTAATTTCGAAAGGTGACTCCTATCGTAATTTTCAAGCGTTTTTCTTATGTTTTTTCGGACTTTTTTACTTCCGGCAATGATACAGACGCGTCAGCGTACATGATGATTCTCAAGAAAAACCCAGCGTGATTTTCAAAAACGATGGATCAAGAAATTGACATCCTCTCTCGAGAATAGAGGAAAACGGGTTCTCGGAATGATGATGATCGAATGATCGACAATCAGTATCGATAATGGGACCTAATGAAAGAAAGACTGGTTGACCATCCGTCTTTCCCTCCTCCTCTTCCGCAAATTACACGGGCTTTGGGGAAAGAGATGAATCGAGATGGCAAACGTTGAACTGCGTGAAATTTGTATTCGCCTGGCCAGCGGCGAATGGAAGATGACTTTCTGGAAATCCACCGTGAATCCGTGAATAAAAAATTCGTCGTGTTAATTAAATATTCATCTCGGCGTAGAACACGGGAGCGGGTGAATGCGTGGTCCGTGACTCACCTGGAAGACGTACCTGTCACGCGTGTGGATGGATGAATAACGGAACGGCCATTCACGCAGTCGGGGCCAGCCGGGCCCGTGTAGATTAGAGATTGCCCGCGCCTCTCTCCAGGTTTCCATCGGGACACGAGAAATAAGAAACGAGAGACGTAAACAATCTCCCGAGTCAAATGACAAATGCATTCTCAAAGCGAGCGAAAAATGCACACGGCGAAACGTGTCGAGCGCGAATAAAGTGGCGAAGGTCAGCGCGGTCTACCCTTGTTCCCCGGTCGTTCCGTCGTATTGGTCGCATGCATGTTTCTTCATTCTCACAGAGTCCCTCACACGTCGTGTGGTACAGGCCGGCCGGCTTCTCGAGGTACCGGAGGACAAGAGGGGCTCACCGGCGTACGGTAGCGCGCCGCCAGACGGCGCTCACCTACCTCTGCCCGAGGTATCTGCAAATGTAGTCCCGCAGCTCGCGTCGTTCGCGAGCAACGTCTTCACTTTCCCCTCTTTTCGCCGCTGACAAATTACGCTAATCATCGTTGCATTACTTTCTACGACCCAACACTCTCCGGTTTCCCCACAGGTTTGGGCCAATATCGCTAAAATCAAGTGTTTCCCTTTTGTCTTTGAGTATAAAAGATACCCGAGCATCATCATTGGACCATTTTTCCGCTTGATCTTACCGATCCCCGGTTTACCTTTGCCGCACGAACAAGATCGAGGATGCGAAACGCAGTGATGGTGCTATCCGCCACATTTCGAGACCGGAGGCGCTGGCTGTGATCCCGTGGTGGGGGGATCTTCTCCCTAAAGAATCCTCTCTCCACGGATAGAAGTGGGGGAATGGCAACACTCAAAGATCGTGGTGACGTAGTTCGGGCAGGAACGCTGCCGTGTCGCGTTTTTGCCCCGCCGAGAGGCGATCTTACCCCTAATCGAGAGCTCTACGTGCCTTACTACGAGCACGAGCAAGATATTGCCGACCTGGGAGTGGGGGCAGCTCTCAACCAGAGTAGGAGAAAACGGTACCGGAAGGAAGCCGTCGAGGACCTTTTCGTCGACATTGACGAGGCTGACCGCGACAAGCACCAGGGGAGGGAGAAGGGGGAGGACCAGTAATGCCGAATCTGCTCGATGATCGGCGGCACGACTCCATGGAGGCAGTACCTCAGTTTGTATTAGTGCGTAACGTGGAACTTGGCCAGAGGTGCACGCATGGGAACCAGGTGTAAATCCTAAGTGTTCGATATTCAAGGAATTTCTCGATCAGCCGAGGAATCGCTGACGCCGGATTTCGGCGACTTTTGTACTGGCATTTTTTACTGGCTCTGGGAAATCGGGTAAAATTGGCGCAGGAGAGGGGGTGATCTTCCGGTTCGTCGTCAGGGGAGGGTGGGGATGGAGATGCGCTTCGTTCTCGTGGCGATCTGCCTTCTCCTCGTCACCCCCGTCATTGGCTCTTTTTGGTGAGTCGCCGTTTCTTTGAATGCATTTTATTGCCCTTGAAGAGTCATCGTTTACTTCATTTTGTACCGTTGACAATTTTCTTGAGTCATCCTGGTTCTCACGATGTTTATGCCATGAATCTTTTCTTTATTATTTTAATTCATCGTGATTCAAGTGTTTTCAACGTTGATAAAGTCAGAAATTATTCTATTTCGAGCTCGGTCGAGTTATTGCGTCAAGCTTAGATGCCGATGCAAGGCACGTGATAGCAATAAATGAAAGGGTTTAAGCAAACAAAAGTTGCATGTGACGTGTTCTACATGCGTATAGCGGCTTATTAAACGGCACTACTTTTACCTATTTAAATTGTCACGAGCTCGTTGCGAAGAGTTTATTTACGAACTTTGCCAAGCGCAAACATTTGGATTCCTGAATAAACATTAATTATTGTATTTGTTCCAAGCAAATGCCAAGACTTTCCTGCACGTACAAAAACATTTTCGGGGTTTGTTTTCTTCCTTTATGAGAAAAATAAAACGAAATTTCAACAAGCTCGTTGCCCGCTGCTTTTTTTGCGCGAAGAAAATAGATGCTAACTGGTCGGAGATTGCTCTGCGTAAGAGAGGTGAGCTATTTAAGAAAAGGTGTCGGAATATCTTGCCGAGTTGTAAATTACTCGGTAGCTTGAGAGTAGGTACTCCCGTTTAGTATGTAAATGTTTACACGACGATAGAACGTTATCACGCGCTTGTCACTGGGACACATGCGCACGGTTATATCTGGTGACTAGCAAGTTTTTTCTATGCGCTTGGAGAAATGCAATCAACGCAACATCAAAATATTATCAATTGAAGTTTACGTTTTAGCCGAGCCCAAAAAAAATATATTGTATTTGTTCGAAATCGTTTCAAGCCTTTTCCAGAATGCTTGAAAATCGGGGAAACAATGGACGAGTGTTTCGGATTTCACTAAAAGCTGTTCCACACGAACGCGACAAAAGAACTGACCGAGGTATTAAGAGGTGTAAATATTAGTTTTCGATTTAAAGGGGATTCCAGGCTCTTCGGTGTTGGTTGCACGTTGCATCCCTCACGCACGATCGTTCATCTCCCGAGTGGAACGCGCTCGTTGTGTTTGATGAATATATTAGGAGGCCTCGCTTTATTTTGATAACAGGTATTTAACGACGACTTGGGAATTTTTAGCCGCCGAAGCGGATTCTCGTGATCCCGCCCCGCCCCCGAGCGCCTCTTTTCCATTCTCGAGACTTTTGAGCGTGGGCTCGGAATCCTTAATTAAAACTTTTGTTATCTTCTGGACTTTTAGCAAAATCTCCGATTAGGCCTCGATTTCTTCGGTCGCCAATTATAATTGCGATTCCCGACATTGATCCCGTTCGCTCCGGCCAAAGAAGTATTTTATTTCCGAAAAGCGATTCTCGCAATGCCGTTTCACGTTACGCGTCTGGCTCCTTCGAGCCGGATAAACGAAAGGAGCCACGTCGAAAATCCGGCTTAATTTTAAAGGAGCTCGCGCGCGCGAGTGCTTATATAACGCTGCGGTGAAATCGCGAATCTGGAGAAGAACAGCGCCGTGAGAGGCGCGAGGGGACCGCGTGCGATTACGCGGGGATGGCTCTCGAGCGTAGCCTGCTGGTCCGTCGACATTCCCGGCTTTTTTCGTGAGGGGGAGTAGCAGCCAGGGGAATTCGAGTTAGGAGAGCGAGATTGAGAGCCAGCAGCAACGGCAGTAACACGGGAGAGAGAAAAGGCAGAGCTGCAGAGAAGTAAAGAAGTAAGCGAGGACGGACAATGGTCTCGCTCCCACGTCACCGTAAATCTCGTTGAGCGCGTATAATTTGTAAGTCGACAGGTACCCTCGGATGGCCCCCTGAGTGCCCCGCTCGCTCCCCCTCGTGCTCCGCGACTCGGCCACGAGATGCGATACGGGAGAAGAAGAGCGAATCGCTCCGAATCGCGTGGAATTCACGACAGGACACTTATGTGTTCGGGGCGTTAATCGCGAGGAGCGTTCCAAGGTCCGAGAAGCTCGTTCGCTTTTGAATCGATGAAAGAGCGACGGGAAAACGTAGCGACTTCATTTCTAGACAGCGGATAATTATTTCCCCCCCTGAAGACGTTCATTATGACGAGCAGTAATCGCATTAAGTGGTTCGTAATAATTGGAAATGTAAATCGATAAATGGAAGGTCTTTTAAAATGTTAATGGTGCATTATCGGGGATGACGATAATGCAATATTCTTTGAGCAAGGTTGGCGATGTCGGCCAATGAGCCGCGGTGGGCAGTCCGCGGTTACCATCAGGCTCGTTGGGCCACCCGATACTCCCACTCTCTTTCCGCCGGTTCTTCGCACTCTTTCTCGTGTCCCGGCGTCCGTGCCTGCTTTCATTGTTGCTAATTCGCAATCATAATCATTCACCGACGCATCTAACCGCGTCTATTTCGATTCGCTTCATGATGATTTTTTCGCTATGCTATAATTTTGGATACAATTTATAATTTGATGGGTAAAATTTATCTTCTTTCTGCAGTATAATTTTGTACGCGGAAACCGGTGATTTCAACGCTCCCAAAAAGGTTTCTTTGCCAAAGTATAAAAGCCACGTTCCATTCTTAAAAAACAGATCGATTCCATGCACACAGTACGGAAAAAGCAAGATGAAAGATGCTTTTACTTTTTTTTTTCTTTGATTTCTCTTGCGCGACGAATAGATTGAAAAGTTTTGTTTTAACGTCAGCTTCCGTCATCGACTTTGAAAGCGCAGAATGGAAATGAAAGTACTCGCTTTTGAATTAGTTCCTTAATTAAAAGTGTCGTCACGCTCGAAACCAAAGAAACGAAGTGTTCATTGAAAGAAGAAACAATCAGTCGAATGGGGGTCAGAATGTGGCGTCAAATCGGCGCATAATAACGGCTATGAATCGGCAATGACACGCACGTCAGAAGCGGGGTGGTAGGTAAACGACGAATGTTTGCTTGTCGAGTCGATGGCGCAACTTCACGACGCTTCGCAATGAATCTTGCAACCCGACTCCGTAAACTGCTTTCTCTTTCGCTTTTTACGCCGTCATTTGTGCTTCGCTGCCGAGGTTTTAGCGCCGAGGAATGTTCCCAGATTTGCTTCCCTTCTCAATTTTTATCTTAAAATCGAAATCGGAATGACAAATTCTTGCTCCGCATTTGCGAGGCGACCCCTCGCGCCACCAATTCGTTCACGGCGAATTCCCCATTCGTGTCAGCGGCGACCAGTCATTTATCTCTTTCTTCTTTCTCCGAGTGGAGCGAGGCATTATCATATGAAAAACGCATTACGAAACACGGGACGTACGGCACGAAAAATTCTTCATTGAACGGCATTGCGTACGCGTTTATTTATGTAAACAAAAGTTTCTTTCAATCAGCTGCGGGAACGACATTACGTAATGTCGAAATTAACGCGCGTATAAATATGATTAATTAACATCGGCCGTTATCCGTCACAATCAGAAATTGGCCGACGGTTCGCGATAATTATAAACTCGATAAATCGCCGGAGAACTAGCGCAGAATGTCAGCAATAAGTCATTCATTCTCGAGTCCGAGGATCCACCTGACTTCCTTTCTTCGGGATGCGCGGCGTTGGGACGACGCAAGATATCCGTGGAATTCGGCGGTGGGCGCTCTTGGTACCGATCGTCCGCTTCTTCCTCGTCGATTTTCCTGCCCCTGTTCTCTTCTTCTTTGGATTCTTCTTATCCTTTTTTTCACCGAGCGTTTCTGCATCTTCTGCTGCTTCTTCTTCTGCAACGGCGCGCCTTCCAATCGAAGGCGCGCCTTTCGGCGGGCGAGCAAACCTGGCCAGGGCAAACCGGCCAGCCGAGAGAGCGAGCAACGCTCGTCACTGTCTATCCGAGCAGACAGCGTGGAGCTGCCTTCGAGCGAAGTGAGTGCGTCTAATGAGGCAATAAATAAGTCGACCGCCCTAACCGGCCTCTCCACGCTTTTCGTTCGCGACGACATATCCATCCTCCTCTTATCCCCCTCTCACACTTTTCATTCTTCTCCTCTTCTTATTTCCATTCTTATTCGCCGCTGAAATGTGCTCTGAAATTCTGGATCTCTCTGGCTCACTTCCGCTTTCGTTCTCACCGGACTCGAATGGGTATGTTTGGATTTCGAAAATCCGAGGATCAATTACTCCGTCGAATGATGCACGTTATTCTTCGAATACGTCATATCGCGGACATGTTTCTTCGTGTCTTTTCACACTCCATCTCTTTCGCCGTAAGGCCGAGTAAACCGTTGTGTCTCGCGTTGACACGGTCGGTGCACGTACGAATCGTTCATTTGGATCGTGGTTGCCAATCATGTCCATCACCTACCGGCCACGTAAACTGGATAGCAGCAGACTAAACACGTTTTCTATGTTTCAGAAACGGAGCATCAACGGCGCGCGCGAACTGGCTTTCTTGAGAAATCTTTCGCGCCGATTGATTCGTTGTTTATAACCGGCCTTGTTGTCACGTGACTTTCTGGTCTGCGATTTTCACTTGGGGGAAGATAACTTATGTTTTTTTACCATAATCTTCAGTAAAACGTTGTTCGAGTTTTTGGAGATGTAAACGGGACGTAGTAAAAATTGCGAATAGTTTTGTTTTCATGCTTTTGTTTGATTGGCTGTTCAACTTATTGAACAATTCGAAAGAGATCAAGTGTTGAGAAAAAGATAGATTGAAAGCGTCAACATTCGTTTGAAATGAATATCTTTAGACGTTTTTATCAATTTGACATCCAGTGGAAAAGTTTCTTCTTCTTTTATAGTACTTGTATGTCCGCTTCTTCTTTTTTCGATCGTTTTCACTCTTGTCATTTGATTTTCCTTCTTCATAATTATTTTTCAATTATTTCTTGAACATCAATTAATGGAGTCAACAAAACGTCGAAACTTCCTCAAAAGTGATTGTAATTTCCAATTTAGTGTAAAGAATATATTCAATTTGTTTAATTGTTTCAAAATAATGACTAGAAATCTTGCAACCGTGCATTTTCGTTGTATGTATTTTTTCAACCGGCTTTGTGATTTATGTTTATTTTGAGTCGACGTTATATTACAATTTTATTATCTGTCACGTCTCGATTACACGCCGGGCACTCATTTTAAGTGAAAGATGAATACGTGGCCTGAGGCTGCTTTTATGTCGTCACAAAGTAGGTTGTCCGCACTTGGTTATTTACGATATTTCAAATGTATTTCATTAATTTTTCGTGTAAAGCAACTTATCTCGCGCAGATGAAATGCATCGTGCATAATGAAACGTTAATGCCTTTGATCATTCCACGTTGCATTAAACTTGATTCGATGATCATTTCATTCAATAATTCACGTGTTAATGCATTTGCTGCGAGAGATTTTGTGACGTTCTGCATTTGCGATCGTTCTTGTACAGTGATACGACTCGGAAATGTCATTTCCTCGGCAAAAAGCGTATACGTTCGTTTTAAGGAAACGAATAATTACAAGCTTAGGACTTCGCGTTGCGTGCGGAATCTGTTTTTTCGCGTTGATCTTTAACTCGTTTTTGCCGTATTTTAAAACGGTACATAGTCGGGCTGTTCTTTTCATCGCAGAATGCCCAACGTCCGCTACCTCGTACGGGCTTCATTGTCTCTGCAAACACTTTTTACTCCTTCTTTGCATGCACTCAACTCGGTTAACTTTGTTCATTTATTTGCTGCATTTCGCGAGCTGCATCGAGAATCACAAAATATTATTTACAAATTACCAAACGACGTTTACAAAATTTCTCCGTTCTCCGACTCTTTTCACTCGTTTATTTGTCGTACGCGCGGTAAGAAAAGCACGATGAGCGCTGAACCATTGCACGTGAAATTATTGTCATTAACGTGGCGCATTCCCGAGAGGCCGTTGTGTATGCACTGAGGCATTTTACCAAGGCAGAACTAATGATCTTAATTAACGTTTCGTAACGAAGGTCGGCACTGAAAGTGATGTCTCCTCGTCATCGTCATCGCGGCACGATGTGGAGAGCCTCGTTTTCGCCGACGCCGAAGACGCCTCCAAGCGCGGTAGTCGTCGTCTTGCTTTACTTTTCGCCCCTTCGGCGATCTGTCCGTCATCATCCTCTTCCTCTCTTTCTCCTGCAACACAGTTGTCTTGCGCCGAGTGCAATCGTTCGCGCTTTAATTATAGTAATGATAAACTTTTTTACCCGCGCGGAGAGAGATAAATTCAACCGAGGAAATTCTGCGTTTCCTTGTACTTTACAGGCTTAGGCTTTCTATTGATTATTGCAACGTCATCTTCGTTCCGATTACATTCTTTTTACAAGCAAACCGGCATCTTTATGACTCTCGAAAGATTTGTAAATGCAAGAGGGGGGAGTAATGAAAAAATTAAAAAATTTGATCGTTGATGAGATTGATGATAAAAGTGCGAGATTGAAGAGGGAAAGAAGACCTTCGGAAAAGGCCACGGGCCATGCCGGTTGACACGCGTGCTGATTTATGAGCGGACATAAGGCCAAGCGAGGTATAAATTCAGGATCAAAATGCGCTGACGATAAATCGCCGAGGCGTCGCCGGATCAAACACTCTCTCGGCGCTAAGACATAACATTGCGAGTTCATCGGTGGGTAGTTAGGCCGGGGCATTTAATCTCATTCTTGCCCGAGCTTACGTCCCGTCCTTTTTCATCAGCGACTCGTATTAGACGACTAAATAACTCACGACTTGGCAAGAGTTACATCGCGCAATTTGTTCTTACGTTGTATTACTGAGCTTACTCGCAAAGTATTGCTTCAGGAAAGATTTCATTAGTGCAAATTTGTAGGAATTGTTCATGTTACAATTTATGATGTACGAAATTCAACATCAAATTAATATTTTTCACTTTTTCGTCGTCATACAAATATGTATAAGTTACAAATGTATGGGTAAATTTTTTTTAAATTATGATTCGGTACTCTAATTTATACACAAAATGTAATTGTGAGTTAATTCTGTCGAAAACTGTTCAATTTTATTGAAAATGTATTTCAAAAATGTGCAATTGGGAATTGAACGCAAAAATTCTTTTGGATTGAATAAAGTTTATTTTGAATTGTTTCAAATAGATTTTTAATGGAAGTGAAATTATTTGTTTTTTCAGGAGTATTGGCAGCCAAATGGTGATGGATCCAATGCTCGTCTGCAAAAAAACGCGAAGGCTCAGAGGAAAACTGGTTGACATTTGTCATAAAGAGTCCACGCTATTAAAGGAAATCACTAAAGGGATACAGATTGGGACGAGGGAATGTCAGTTCCAATTCAAAAATCGTCGATGGAACTGTACAACCGTCAGGAGGTCTCTACGAAAAATATTACTACGTGGTAAGTCGAATTTATTGATCCCAAAAAATCTCCATCCGACCTTTCTGTGAAATTGTTTACGCATCATGGAACAATTCTTATGGAAGGTAAGTTTTTTACATGTTTTTTTACCGTTTAGGAAGTTCTCCGAGAATTCAAATTTTCTTCGCTAATTAGAAAAGGTTTCAAGACGAACCGGGAAGTACTTCTTACCCTAATAAATAGAAATGTAAAGACAACCGTAATTTACATCCAAATTGTCACTCGACTAGCTCCAAAGGTCCACAAAGGAATGCCATCAATTTTCTAAAAAATTCGGGAATCGAACATTCACGAGAAAGAAACCTCGGTCATCCTTGTGTTCCAGTGAAAAAAAGTAATTCTTGACTATTCATTGATGAATATCTTGAATGGCATTTTCCTTTTAGGCACCTAATATATATATATGAATTACACGTGTAAAACTTTTGTCCTTTCGATGAGGATGTATGTTTTTTCTTCGCGCTGAAACAGACTATTCGTGATATAGAAGAACGCCGTCATTCTTGCTGCGCCCGAAGATTCTGAATAACAGCTTTCGGGCTCGTCACAGGGCTCCATGGTCCGTCCTTAAGGGCTCCCTTTCAGAAGCGAAAAGGGCCCGTGGACGACAATGCACACACTGCTGGCAGATTACAAGGCGCTTCTCGTCGACATTAGGCGCACCGGATGTCGATTACACACTGCCTTTAGTGTCCCGCGGGCAATTCGTTACGATTAAATACCAAGCTACTACGTTTATCGCCAGGTTAGAACGATTTTCGGGTAGGTACCCGAAAAAATGCGTCGCGTCATCAAGTCACCAATCCTTGACTGCTTTATTTTGCGAGACAATGCTTGTCGTTTTCTGAGGAAATCGTTGCAGTGAAGTTTGGATCAAATTCATTCAGTAAAAATGATTCGAAACTTGAAGGAGAATAAATCTTTTCGAAACATATTTACGAAGATAAAAAACGAGTGCGACTTAATTTTAAGACACCCAAGTCGTCGATAATTAATTGCACGTGATTATAATGAACCGAGTCGTGAACAATGTGCGCTGATAAAATTGAACGTTAGATAATCGAAAAGCCGATCGGCTGAGTTCGTTAGGCAAATAGAAAATGAAAGGGCCAAGTCACAATGCCGTCCAAGAACTAAGTAATAAAGATTAGAGCAGTGAAGTGCAACAGAGCCTGGGAGTTAAGTTTTGAGTTCTTATCTCGGGATTAAGGAGCCGAGGGAATAAATTCTAATTTGGCTTTGGGATCCCTACCGATTTTCTCGCAGCTCTCGAGATTCACCTTCCTCCGCGCCCAAGCCCGTCTCGGGTATTAATTCTGTGTGATCGAGCACAACGACTAAATCGAAGACAGCGTATCCAATAGGCCGTGCTGTTAACCAAAGCCTGCTATCAGATCGGTGCCTTTTGGTAGCTTGACAGACTGACACTTTTCCTCGGATATTAGTGGCAATATGTTCTCTTCATTGAAATTCCCTCGATATTTTATAGAGACTTTATCGATCGTCAACGTAGTGCCAATCTCCAGTCGTCAACGGCTCACTGGCCATTGATGCAAATTTTCTTTGACGCCGAGCAGAGCATTAAGATTAATGCGAAATCAATTACGCGACACGAATTCGATAAATATGCATATGCGTCCCTCGAGGACCGTTAAACGTTGCGTTCAATTTGCCTGACGTGATTTTCAGCGAGATCGAGCTTGTGCCCGATATATTAAAAAAGGCTTATGTGATTTCACGTTGTTATTCGTACGTGCGGAATTTACCAGTTTGATGCAGCTTTAACAGTATTTTGTTGTTTTTTCGATGCAGAAAAATGTGCTTGTACTTGATGAAGTTTTAAATTAATCATGCTTTGATTGATAGTACATAAAAAAATAGGAATTTAATCTTGTTATGTTGACTTTTTTTAAATGTTTAAAAATTAACAAGAGGTTTTTTATCGTGAACGAAATTTTATAGCATTTTAATGACGAAACGTCAATTTTTGACTGGTTATAGTCAAGTGCAAATATAATTCTTGGAAAAGATCATGCACTCGATTGTAAAATGTTAAGAAATTCACGTATAAACTTTAAATGGACATCATTTGAAAATGAAAAATTGTCAACATTGATAACCTACGTTGCTACGTAAAATTCGAGCAGAGTGTGAATGCTCTTGATACCTCGATACTTCAAAATGGAACTGCAGTCAAAGTAATTCCTTCAAAACTCGTTCAGATCATTCAATTTCGAACCCAAGAATCTATTGAAAGTAAAATCCTTTTCAATAAAAAGCACCGGCCAGTATTCATATGCAAATGTCCCCGAGCATTCATGATCTTTCCCTTATAAATGACCAAAAAATGACAAATGTCGAGTCACCGAGATGCTTAATCGTTTCCTCGGTCCGGACGTTCATAAATTTGGCTTGCGCTTCATCGTGAATAATACGGAGTAGATCTCGATGACAGAAGTGAAGATGTTAAGCGGTCGTATTCGGCGACGCTCTCGGAGACCGGTGTCCGGGTCACCCACGGCGGACGAAGACAGTTCGCCGTGGGAAGTCCAGCCGACAAATATACGAGTTTTCGGGCCACCCGTTGTCCGGACAAATGTCCCCGGGTCAAACACGGGCGTGCTACCGGTCTGAATCGCGCTCGCGTCGCTTCGGGAAAATGTGACAAAAAGACAGAGGCACGAGAAAAGAAAAAAAGGGGGACAAAGGAGTCAGGTACCCGGTTCTTTTCAGATCTCTATTCTCCCGGAGAAAGATCATCGTCGAAAATGAAGACTGTTTTGTATTCGGGCAAGATTTATTTCTCGTTAGATGGAGAAATTCTTCCTGGATCGTTACTACTGGTAGCGCGCTCCGTCTTAATTTTGAATTGACGTGTATTTATCGGGCCGGGCTTGGTTTTTACGAGCACGACTCATCGATGGGAACAGGTAAGCGTCGGCTTTGTGTGGTCCGCTCGTGGGTATATCGAGATCGAAGCTTCTCCCCTTAATTGAGGGATGCCGCGTGTCGCGAATCGCGATAAGTCAAACACGAGTGTCGACTTCTGAAACGGCGCTACCATCTTGTAACCACGATTTCGGACGTGGATTGACTGCTCGAGCCTCGGGGCTGCACAAAAGCTTTTATCGGTTGTTAAGAGATCGTGAAGGTCCTGCTCCGTGTTCTCGGCTGGTTAATAAATTCATCCCGCAGTCGTAAAGATTCGTTTTTCTATAGTGACGTGTGTCCCGCCGTCAAATATATGTTGTCGTCGTAAAAGTCGCCGTATTCTGTTGGTATATTCGATTGATCTCGAGCTTTCTTCAAGTAAACGTAGCGTGTCGCTCTAAAGAGATACGTCTTTTAAATGAAGTTTATAATGCTCGTTTGGGCGCAAGCAGAGTACTTCAGAGTTCCAGCATTCTCATTATAAATAGGAAGATCCGGGACGATTCGCGACTTTTCGACCTATTTTATTTTTCATTTCTTAAAGTTGTAGAAAAATGGGAACGTTTATCGGACAATTTAACTTATCGCCTTGGGCACTTGTGAGCATTTTTTTTTCGTTTGAAAGTGTAGTCGTTTGAATATGAAAACGTTTTTCTTGTCAATGCCTGTGATTTTAGAAAAAAGTGGTTAGGACATTTCGCCATTTGTCATTCTGTAGTTTTTATTGAGAATGGTGGAAATTTGATGTATTATTCGAATTTAATTTAATGTGTTTTACACATGAGCTGTCGAATAAAAAAAAATGTAATAAGTATACTATGTCTAACATGGAAAATTAGCACGTTTACAACATTTTTCTGTGCATTTTTTGCTCGTAAACATTGATTTATTGCTTACTCGATTGATTTTATGAACATAAAGATTATTTAATTATCATTGTATAACTTTTTTTTTTCATTTTACAATGTGAAAGGCAAACTCTGTGGCCAGTCTGTCGTATTGTTTCAAACTTTAGCAGACTTTATCTCAAAAATTCATTAGCAATCAGAGAAACCGCAAAAATGATTAAATGAATGACTCAAACTTTCGTAATTTTCGTCACACATTGAATTTAAAAAAAAAGTTTAACCGTGTCTACGACTTCTAACAGCATTACTTATTATTAACTTCAAATAAAAGTATTAAAATATTTAAAGTAATCTGATGCTTAAACAAACGTTTTTTGCATTGAATTTAGTTGTAAAAAAATCAAATACAAATCTTTTCAATAAAAACCGTCATTTCGACCCCGAAATGTTAATTCTTTTTAATATTGCTGAAAACTGTCTTTTTAAAAATCGCGAAACTTCTCGGTTTTGCTACAAAAAAAGACCCAAGTTGATTCAGAGTACGCGTTCGTTTCCCGTTTTGTTTCACGAGTCAAAAGCTATATTACAACAATCGCTTAAACATGTGTCATCGCAAGGTTCTTCCATCCCTTCTCATGAACTCGCGCAACGCGCGTTGCGTGACTCAAAATCCAAAGAACTTTTACAAACCCGGTCGACAGATAAGACGCGTAATTAATGGCATACGCTGATCCATTTCCAAAAAGAGAAAGTCCCGTAGGGTCACGTATGAATCCCCACAAGCGAGCGCCACCGTTCCATCGCACCTGTTTCGAGGAGAAGGCCCGTATTAGTCCGCGTTCATCGCGGCGAAGTGAGTCGTTTAGCATTTCTCCGTGGAGGGAGCCGAGGTGGTACTCACCGTTTATCCGGCTATAGTAGAAATAAAGAGAACGGTTTACGCGTAATAAAAAAGCGTCGACCGCGGTGGTCCACCACACGCTCCACACGCTCCGTCTCGCTCCCTCATACTCTTTCCAGGGAACGTTATCGGTAATAGGACAGCCGGTGAGTTAAATAAAATCGCCACTAAATCGGAGCTAATTATTTGGCAGTAAACGCGGCGGACCAGGCGGCTCGTAAAGCCACGGTCGAAATATCTCACTCCGATAGTATCCGCAGGAATCTCTAATAAAGTCGATAACGTATAGACGTTCCCTCGCGGTGGATCGCGCATTAACACGTTGCCAAGAGTTGAGAGAATATAAAAAAGAAAAAAAGAGACATGTTCGCCGCCACCCACTGATGAAACTTACGTGTGTGCGGACACACGGATCCCACGACGTTCCCCTCTTCTTGTTTTTTTTCTTTTATACATTTCTTTTGGTCCTTCCTTCTATGGCTTCCTTTTATCTGGGACATAAATTTTACTAGTTTCCTCTATGCTACCTAAAGTATTAATTGGAATGTATCGTAAAAATTATTGGTCCCTCGATAAGCGGTGATGAGAGTGAAAATTTACTCCAGGAAATGGAAATTAATTAAGGATTAACGAGTTTTGAATCTGGTCGTCCTCTCTTCGTTACTGTTTGACGAATTAACATTTTTCGAATTCCTCGTTTCTATTGCCGTCTTTTATACTCGGGACGGATGCATTTTTAAACAGAATTGGAGGAATATTGATTTTTCAGGAAATTAGAAGGGCGATTACGTGTATATATTAAAAAAATGACGATGCACTTAGCAAGGGAGTCAATTTTTTCCGGATGCGTATATGTTAGCGATAATCAGAAGGCCGAGACCGAATTAGCAAGGATGCACTAAGTGTTTGTCCTCTCTCGAACTCGGTGCTAACTAATACGAGTTTACTGGCGAGTATCCTTTTTTGCTCGGGCCTTGTTTGCGCTCATTGTACGCGATGTGCGCGACTTTCGAGCTGCGACATATGCGTGCATTGCGTGTTCGTGTGCTTTCCCGTCTGCCACATTCTTAATGATCGCCGACGAAATTGCAGACAATTATTAAGTACACTGGCCTCTCCGCAAAGTAACTCATCGTTTAAAAGATTCTCTTGTGCAGAAAAATGTTTCCTCCGTCCTGCGGAAGCGATGAAAAAGCTGCACTTGAAATGCTCCCTCGATGTTTTGCTACTTTTCGCAATTACTTTTAAATAGACTCATTTATTTGATACACAATTTTTCTCCGCCGAGACATGGATTCGAGTTCTTCCCGATTACATTAATTGATTAATTTCTCTGGGATTAAAATTGTACCAGTCAAGGATCGCTAAGCCGAGTCCATTTATGTATAAACAAAGTCGAAACGCGTGGCTGTCAACAGCTCGTCTTTTCAGTATCGAGTCGATAGGGGTCCTCGGTAACTGTCCGCCCACCCCACTCATTATCGCACAATATTACCGAGGGTTTGCGCAAAATATTATTAGCACCTTCTCAGTGCGTGGTCCATTGTGAAGCAGATACGCTGCAATGAACGCTGGAGACCTTGACGGTTTGCTGGGCTTATTTATGGTACTTCGTTCGGTAGTCGGGTCCCCTAAGGAGCTATAATACTAACGCACGAGCGTTAATTATGAGCAGTCCGCAAGAGAATTTCTTTTCCTTCAAGAAATAACCCGAGAAGAAAAGAAGAAATTTGCATAATTAATTTTCCAAAGGTTCTCGAACGATTGAACGCGCGGGAAAGCTGAAAAAGTCGCTACAATTTTTACATTCGCGCGATCCTTGATCAATTTGACGTACTTTCGTACACTCCCAATTCCCCGAAGATCGATCGCATTTCCTTGACTTTCCGAAATCGCTTGACGCGCGGGAAGATCGATCGGTATGAAATATAGTCAAGGGAAGATCGAGACGTATCGATTATCGTGGGAGGAGGCCTGTACTCCTGGGAGAGCTCAGAAGCTCGGCTGGCCGGTGCCTTTACAAAGGATTGACAACAGCAAACAGTTTAGTGTCTCGTACGTTTATTGTATCGGGCTACCGTACTTCAATTTCCTGCGAATGAGAGAGGCAAGAGGCCGGAGGACGCAGCCTCCGCAGCAGGACAGATCTGTTAGTCCGTTAGACTTGGCTCGACTACTGCTGACGTTTGAATGCTTCGTCGAACCTGGAGAACAGCCAGAGGCAGAAGAGAGGAGAAAAGGGAGAGGACACGATGGTGCGGAGGGCTCCATCGAAAATCAGCAGGAGCTTCGCTTTTTACGAGCGTGTAAGTGCTCTCTCGCTCGTGCCACTGTTCATGCATTTCATTTCACGATTTGCCGCGTCTCTTCGTCGATCATCGCCGGGTCTTTTTTCCCTCGAAAGAAAAAAGAAAAAAAAAGGACGAACCTACGATTCATCGAAGATCTTGGAAACGAAAGAATTCCAATGGGAACGATCGTGGATTGTGTTAATCGGATGAAAAGTTGGGGAAGAATGAAATTAACGAGGGGGCACTGATAACAGTGACGCAATATGATAAAAGCAGCGTGGAATGCCGGGAAAAGGCGAGGCTCCGCCGCAATTGGTAATTCGCTGTAGATTTTTGTCGAGCGTTCCCGGCATTCATACGTCCTCGCGCGGTATTTATTGGAAACGACCGTGGACGACCGAGTTCACGATCGGATGTATACTCTGGAATACTTGAAAGCCCCCAGACCACTCCTCATTGAATATCCCTTGGGTTATTTACGGGTACCCAGCATCGGGATTTATACGCCGCGCCTTGCAATAGGTCCTTCTTCTCTCTCTTTTTCTCCCTCTTCCTTGCTCGTTTTGTCATTCCTACCTCAGCACTACATTTTCACTTGTACTCTTTTTCTCGTCGATCCTGACTATTCGATCTCCACTTTTCTCATTTCCCAAATCGTTCAACTCTCCAAGTAATCGCCATTTCGTATGAAAAAACAATACTGATGGTAACCATGTTTGGTGGAATGAATAATTAATGAATCGAAAGCAACTTCTATTCGTTGGAGCGAGTTTTACGGAATCTTTCATTAATTGCTATTCTTCTTCTGTCAACGTGAAAATAATTACATTCCATATTTGATAATAAGTTGTTAATAAGCAGGCGGCGCGTGCTAAATAGCCAGTAATAAACCTCGAGACTTGTCAAAGTCGACTGTCACATTAATAGCTTGGTTCGAGGACTAACGTGTGCGTAATCGATGATATTAATATATACGTATGCGCGGCGTTTCGCGGCGGTCGCGGTGGAACGGTAAAACGGTGATTAATGCATCCTGTCGATACTTAAACGTTGACGATGCCTCGGAAATAGATCTATACGCGGCGCGGTTACTGCCGATCTCTTACGCACGAGTCGGCGGATCAGTCGCGATTACTGCCGCGTAACATCTATAAACAAATCACCCAACCAGCGCGACCTGATACCATCTACGTTTGCGCTGCTAACGTACGACATAACCCACAATGCTTGATGCATGGCTGCAATTATGTCCTTACATAATGCACCCAATCAATTAATCACTCCCTGATTTACGAGGCATTTGTTAACGCGGGGCGTGCGCATGCGCGCGAGCGAGCGGGAGCCCGCGATTCCATAAATCAGTCAGAGCGTTAGAATATCGCGATTCAGGAATGCGCGAGTCGCGGACTGTCCCCTGCTTTTTCTTTCGCCGGAGGAACTTGGTTTTTTTTTTCGTTTTATTAGAAGATGCTTGGATTTGTGTGCAGTACACACGCCGAGATATTCCGTCTTTCTTACTCGAAAATAATGCTTCCAAATGTTAAATGCTCGTTTTAGGAAAAGCGGAGAATCTCTAACGAGACTTCGTCATATTATCTGTGCGCTCGAATCTTCGTCACCGGGAACGAGGTGAATTCGAACAAGTGATTTACCGCGGTATCTATTTAGATAAGCATCGCGAGGAAGGACAAAACTATTGGGGATCTCTCGTCAAATTGAGTCAATCAGAGCCGAGTCGCAGGCATTTTGATTTTAATCGCGTCCAAGTTGAGCTAGCAAAAAGGCAAGTGAGAAAAGATATAATACTGGTTGTGAAAGCACGCGGTATAAGTGATTGTCCTTAAAAAATCAGACTCGGGAATGCTGATAATTGGTGGAGCCATCATGACGTGACAAGGGGTAGCACCTGGCAGTAAGCTTCAACGACTGAGATCATCGGTCGTCCTCAGAACCCTCTTGTTTAATTGATCCCTGGTGATTTATACGACTTCACTCGGTTCCGTGCCTTGGTATTCTCAAGGCGTATGGCACGTTCCCGGGCATCGATGCGCTACCATCATCGTTGCGACCGTATCGCGTTCCCCTTTCGCAGACTTCGATTCCCGCTGCTCCACGGATAAGCTCCCAGATAATTGCGCTGAAAAATGCTGCGAATTCAGGAAAATAAACGATTGGAAATTGGACTTCGCGACTCTCAGAATTTGCACTTTTTACGAAGAGCTTGATTCCAATAAAAAACATGGATTGGTAATGGATTATTGTTCTTTGTGTTCAAAGGAAATTTCTTGTTGAAGATTAGACCAGAAAATTAATTTTAACATCGTGTTTGACAGGAAAAAGTGCCAAATACACGATTTGCACGAGAACTTCAATCTGACAAATTTTTTAAACTAAATAGAAGAAAAATTGATTAGGATTAATGTAACATGTTTGTTGTTTTCTTCAAATTCTTTACGTTGAATAATATAAATATTATTTGAGGTTTCTATAGATCTACGTTTTAATAAATAACGCCGAATGTCTTTTAAATTAATAAAACTTTATTATCAGAACATCATTTTACGTTAAAAAGTGCTAAATCAAAATTTCAGTTGTTAATAACTATAATGGATAACTGTCAAAATATTCAATTTTAGTCGGAAAAAATGTTCTTGTTTCCTGAAAAGTTTTGCCGCAATGGATTTGCCTTTTTTTAGAAAATTTGCAATAAAAAAAACGCGTAATATGCAGGAAAGCAATTTCTACATGAGGGTTCTCAAAAAGCTACCAGTCATCATGATTATACTAATGACAATTTCCGAAAATATTGTATATTGATGTGTGGGTTTTTTTTCTTTTTGAATGTGTCAAAAGTAAAAAATTCTTCGAATTCAGTATCAATTTTAAAATAAATATTTCTGAATGAATCAAATTCTACAACAAATTTGATTCCAAGCCGTTTCTCCGATGTGGAAATTGAAAAATGGCACATTTTTCCCCTGTTTCTTCTGTAAAATTATAAGTATTAGTATGGGGGAAAACATAATTTCAAAATCTTGAATTTTTGAATTACCAGAATAACAGAGTTATTGCAACAAAATTTATGTATTGCTTTATTCGTTAAATTTTTAAACAATCTTCAAATTGTCAAAGAGTTTCAGGGTTGTTGAACTATTTTCTACAAAATTAGCAAAAGTACTCGTAAAAATGATGAAATAAATGTTCAAACATATCATGTTCTTCCTATAAAAATTGATAATACATCACGTCTGATCCATGTTCGCCTTGTTTTCGGACTCTCATATCTCGGTTTCGGAGCATTTCTAAAAAATTCTGAATTCGCAACGCGATTCCGCGTGAAAAACTACGTTGTTCAAAATAATGACTCAAAAATAAAAAATTGTGCACACAGCGCGTTTTCCCGTAGACCCTTCAATAATTGTATTCCAAGAAATGAAAAGTAGTTAGGAAACATCGAACGCGACACATGAAGAGGAAGGAAGAGCCGATAGTTAGGGGTAAGAAACAGAAGGCAAAGGGAAAAAATCCCAAATGATTTGGAGATTCGATGATTCCGTCATGTTGTCGAAGGTCCGCGAGTCGTTCGAAAGGAGCAGTGGCCGTAGCAACAACATCGGCAGCAATCCGTTCGCTCTCGAACCCCGATATCAGATCGTTCGTATAAAACTATCGTATCGTTTAAATACGCACTGAAAGGTGAGGCGATGCATCAGGAGATACGCGGGCGGTGGCAGCCTCGGCCCGTCGCTCGGTTCGTCCGTCCGTCGATCCGCGCTGAAGATATACCCGCCTGGAATCCATGGGAACCACGGAGAACCAAGCTTAACACATAACCCCTTCTACGTCGCGCTCAGCGGTCCTTCCTCCTGTGCAGAGCTTGCCGTGCCGCTGCACACGTTTCTCCTGACCAAAGTCCAAGTTCCTGAAATCTCGAGAGCTGGGAAGCATCTTTCGAAAAATAAGAATCGAAGATGGCGAAAGAGTCCAATAACGTGGGAGGAAGGAAAGAAATAATATTTCACAATTTCATCGACAAACGCCATTGGCGCGACGGCTCGGCTCTTGTTTAGAGAGCGACCATTTGTTACTTTTCAATGTTTAAACTTTCAACGCGCATGTCAAAGAAGAATAATAACTGTCGTTGCGTTCGATTAATCATAGCTCGATCGTAGAGACCAGCGGCGCGACTGATTTATCGTAGGAATCGAATCAAACGCTGTTCGATAACGGAGTCATATTTTTCTTCCATTCGTCGACCTTCGATCGCCGCCGTTAGGAAGTGATTTCATACGATCGCGAGAAATGGCAAGGAATAAAGCTGAATTTACCTTTCGTCCGGCGAGTAAATTTAGACATCGCGGGACGACCTTGGGTATGTATTGCGAACCCGTACCAACTTCCCGATCAAGAAAAGTAGAGAAGCATTCAGGGTAATTGCGCCAGGGCTGACATAAAGTTAGCGAAAACACGTAGTCGGTATACTCGAGCGCATGCCGATAGTCGTTTCTCGTGATCCGATCGCGCTGCAGTACCACAAGCTGACGGATCTCTACGAGTGAATTCCTCAGAAAACTTGCTCTTTGTCTTCCTCTTAGCCTCGCTTGTTCCATCTCTTGCACGCTACAAGGATCTCAGGAAGGGCTCCGTAATTGGAGTGGCATTCCATGTTATGAGTTAATTCCAACGTTTATCCATACGTCGAGCGATATGGCTGATAATAAAGGACCAAGAAAAATTGTACATCCTTACCTTGAAAGTGTTGCACTTCAATCGGGCAAGATTTCCCAGAAGGAAATGGACAAATTCCATCGGATTTTTTATCTCGAAAAATAGAACGAGGTGCGCAAAGAGACGCAGCCTGGGTATATTTGCAAAGCCCGGATGCTCGGGCAGGTGAGAGACAAAAGGGGTGGGGAGAGGAGAGTGTAATCTGGCGTTTTCAAAGGGGTGGAACCCCCGTGGCATTGTTCGCTTAATGATGGAGTGGAGACATGACAGGTGAAACCCAATACATACCGTGTTGAGTCTCCGTAGCACCCAGTGGACCGGCCAATCCGGCCAATCTGTGGGACCCAGTGCTCTCTGACTGCTCCCAAGACCTTCGGCATTGACGAGCCCTTTGGTATGCCACGTATTTGGCATCACCTACTTTCTTGGTTTCGCCACAGCTTGCAAAAAAATTCGCTTTCGTGGAAAGACGCATCCAATGAAACGGAAAAGAAGCCACTTTTGGACTCGATTCATTTTTCTCGTAGACTCGACATATTTTCTTGTATATACTTACGCTCTTGTTCTTTCCCATCCGAAGAATTCCATCATTTCAGTACCAGAACTATTATTACACCTTCCCCCCCCCCGTTCCTTTTTTGCCCCTTGTTTTCCTAATATACCTGTCGCGTTTATCATCGGCCTGCTCTCGCTGTTTGTATTCGCATCGGCGCGGTGAGAGGCTGGCGAACCGGAGCCCGAGCCTCTGCTCATCGGTAGGCATTAATCACATGCTATTACGCTAACCGCTTGGCACGCATCAGCTTCTATTCTACCGTACATCCCAACTGGAAAATCAAGCGTCGCGCATACAAATATCTTTTTTCCATTTTTCCACCTTGTTTTTAAAAGCGTTGGATGATCCGCGAGACTTTTATAAAACGTTGGCTTTCAAACGACGGTAAATTGGTCGACAGTGTTAGATAGAGGGGGAAAAAAAAAACTCGAAGGTAGTTGCCCTTCTCAGCTTCCATTCGCGTATCGTCAAAAGCCCGAACCGTTCACGCGCGAAAGCGTTTTATAATCGAATCGACGACGTCCAAAGTCCTTCTCGTCATAGGACCACTGATCTTGCACATCGATCGAGATCTCTTCTGGCCCGATCGATTGCGGCTAATGCGTACGACTGTTGCGTTACGTCAAGATTTCTAACTGACAATTAATTAACGAGGTGGATTTCTCTCTTGTTGCAGATACGCGGGAGACGGGTTTCGTGAACGCCATCACGGCAGCCGGCGTGACTTACGCAGTCACGAAAGCCTGCACCATGGGAGAACTCGTCGAGTGCTCCTGCGAAAAGATGACCACGAAAGGTGATCCCGCTACTGACGTTATTGCGATTCCACCTTTTACTATCTGCATTCTTCTTTCATTTCACGCAATAAGCGCGCTAATCGCTCTATCGGCATTTTCATCGGAATCCCCGCGCTCACGACCCTTTGCAATACGTGCCGTGATCTCGTTAGTTCTTGGATCGATTGCAAGCCTCTCGCGGTTACTTTTTACCGCCCGACGAACGTGACATTTGAATCGACTTCGATTAATGAAGATTTCTTACAAAGTACTCCATCTCAAACTTGTCGTTGCAACAACCGTTTGTGCAATTATTACGTTCATTGTCAGCGTTTTCATTTTCATGTCAGTCACGGAAAATAGCGATTCGTTTCGTAATTTTAATTTGTTAAATGTCACGTCGGCGTGTTTGCGCTCGGTGATTTTCTTTTTGCAAGCTTCGAGAGTAAAAGGGCGCTAGTGGTCTTAGAATATTTTCAAATTGTCTTACTGCATCGTTTTCATTCTATTATCGTGCAATTTAAATTATTTAGAAGGTGATGGCACCGGCTGAATTATTACAGTAAAGAATAATACTGGTACATGTGATTTTCAGTGAAATCCAGAATCTGACCGAAGGTTTTGATTCTGAATGACTTAATAACACTCGATTGAATGAATCAATAAAAACACTGTTCGAGAAATGCGAAGCCGATCAATGTTCCGATAAATGACCGGTGACTAATAATTTCTTAGCTGCGATTGTCGCGACTGTACCCGTTTTTCTAGTAGCGACGACAGTTCATTTCAAACATTTCATCTCGAATTAGCACGCTAGGCTAAAGATTCGTTTTTTTTTTCGAGACACATTGACACTTGTAAATGTAGTTCAAGAAATCTGATGCTGATACTTCCTTTATAGTTGGCATTTCAAATGATTATTTATTTTATTCGGTTTTTTCAAGATGAAAATGCATTTTTTGTTGTAATTTGTGATTGAAATTCATTTAAATAAGCGTGGATACTAATAATTTATATTTATTGATAGATTTATAAGAAATATTCATTTATTCGGTCACATGGAAAAAGCAAAAAATCTGTTTACACAAACTTTTATACTGTTGTAACGTTTAATTCAGATTCAATCCAAAAATGGTCTACTGCATCTTTTTGAGCTCTTCGAAAACAATTTCCATTCGTGCTAATCGCAATGGCAAAAATCAAATACATTTTCTAAAAGTCAGTAATCGCTGCCGTCCCCTTATAAAACGGAATTTCATTACTTGTTTGCAGATCGTCGTCTGGGAAAGTTCTCCCGCACGATGGGCCAAAGAAACAAAAACCTCCCTTCGGAAGGGGATTGGGAATGGGGTGGTTGCGGAGATAACATAAATTTCGGTTTTAGAAAGTCTCGGGAGTTCATGGACGCCCCGCATAAAAAACGCAGCGATATTAAAACTTTAGTGAAACTACACAACAACGATGCCGGACGTTTGGTGAGTCGAGTCACCAGAATTTCCCTCTTTGTTTCCGAATTCTTTTCCTGTGTAAAAAAACGCTGCGACTTTTCGTGTTGAAAAAATAGGCTGTGAGAAACTTTATGCGCACGGAATGCAAGTGCCATGGGCTGTCAGGCTCTTGTACGGTCCGAACATGCTGGCGCAAAATGCCGTCTTTCCGTGAGGTAGGCAAGCGTTTGAAGGAATCTTTCGATGGAGCAGCAAAAGTCATTCCGAGCAACGACGGGCATAATTTCATAACGGAGGGCCCGACGATCAAGCCCCCCGGGAAATTCGACCTAATTTACAGCGAGGACTCGCCCGACTTTTGCAGGCCCAACAGAAAGACGGGTTCCCTGGGTACCTCGGGTCGACAGTGCAACGCTACCAGTCCCGGCGTTGACGGTTGCGAGTTACTCTGCTGCGGTCGAGGCTACGACACGAGGATCGTTAAAGAAAAGGTCAACTGCCAGTGTAGATTCAAGTGGTGCTGCGAAGTCACCTGCAACACCTGCGTCGTCAAAAAATCGATCAATTCCTGTCGCTAGTCGGTATGAAACTTTAACTTCTTTTGATTTTATGGTGAACTTTTTGGGAAATTGTTTCGTCTGGAAAAGAGTTTTTTCTTTTCGATATGGATACTTTTGATGGGCGATGATTCAAATGGTCGAAAATTGGGTTTCGAATTATTTGATTTGACGGTACCGCAGGTAACAATGATCCGTAATTAGTTATCAGCCTTTCAATGTGATATTTTGTAGAAAACAGTTTTCTTGCAAAAGTTTTGAACGAAATATCAGGAAAACGTATACGTAGAGTCGGTGCATGCAAATTAGTTGCATATATGTGATAGGTAAGTGATAATTGCACACGAGTTGATAAGCTTATTCATCATTGAGAAAAAATGAGTTGATAAGAATGTGCGCAGATGCTGCGATTGTGATTTGTGGTTAATGAATGGCGCATTCCTGGAAATCCATTAACACGATATAATCGTGATCGATAGCATAATTTATAATTTAGGTACATTATGCATAGATATTTAGTATCGCACATAACGTCGAACGTATTTTACCAATATTTATGCCATCTGAAGAATGGCAATTTATTGATTGAATTAAAAACATCCAAAATCAACTCCAAATTTTCTTTTAAGTAACGAAAATTTGAGTAATTTATTTGACTGGCAATTACAATTTCTGTAATCGCCGATGCGTTTTTTGGGTATAATCTGCTAAAGTTTAAAAAAATTCTGGTCTTTATGTTTATGAAATTAATCAACAAACAATACATCAATGTTTGCGACCAAAAATGCACAAAAAGTATTGAAAGTATGGATATGATACTTATCATATTTTTTATACAACACAAATATGTACTGAATAATACCAGGTTTATTTTTAAATTGAAATAGTTTGATGATGATTATTATTTTTGACAAATATTCAGCACAACTGAAATACGGTATCATTTACTACTAATTTTTCTACGTGATTTTATAAATTACGTATTCAAAGTAAGAGTTTTTTCAGTGAGTGATTAATGGAGGGTAAATCTTTCTTTTTCTTAAAAAAACCTCCAGATTTCACCACACTCGTAGTTAGTTATTAATTGTATCTAAAAACAAAAGCAAATCATAAATTCAACAAATCCAAAAATCTTTGATTCGTTTTTGTTTACCGAATAATTAATATTACAATCACAAATCGAAGCTTTCCACGTATCTCTGAATTTTGACACGAAAAAAAAGGTATGTTGATTAGACACAACATTTTATTGAAGAAATGAAAAATCGCATCCTTTTTTGGAAATTCACAGCTTCTGCATCGGTCATATATGTTTTTGTATGTTTACATGGTAATATTTGCATACGGCTTTTACTGTAATCTAATATAAAATTGTATACGACACATGATCTAATCTAAGAAATTGTGTACGCATATTTTGTAAGTATAAGACTGAGTACGCGATTAGTATACGATAATAAGTAATTACTATTTAATCTAATTAGGAGATGAGAACCATTCGAATACGTAACGGAATTTTCCTCAACAGATGTACGAGCAGGCTTGTTACTTTAGCGAAAGAAAAATATACAATGTATTTATGCGATACTTTGGGTCTTGATTGTTCCATCATCTATGACGTCCAGTCCTTGCAGAGATACATAATCGCTTCCCCACACAATTTCTTCCAATTCGAACAGCAATTTTACCGCTGTAATCCCCTTTCAATATATTATTTGTTTTGCAAATTTATCACCGGCCAAATTTTCTTCGATCGCTGCCACAAAATTACGAAACAATTGCAGGTTCCGAAGTATTAATTTACGTGTCTTCGCGTACGATTTTCTCTCTTTTGCTTCTCCATCTTTTCCTTTAGCTCCATCACGTTTCGAAATAATTTGCCTGCTAATAAGATTGACGTTTTACTCTTCAATCCGAGCCGTTTCCGAAGTTAACGCCACTAAATTAACGCCAAGTATATATCAGTGTCACGTGACATGTTAATTGACAAAACGACGCCTCGAGAGTCCCGAGATTTCTCGGACGAATAGCAGGGATCGAGGGTCATTTGAATGTTACGATGTTTGCGCCACCGTGGTCAAGAAAGAGATGAGCAAGAGTCGAAAATTAGATGAGCCTTTATGGGCCGTGTAGAACACAGCTTTTAGATGTAATTTAACGTTATGCGCGGCCGAGTCGCCCCTGGGAGAGGCTCGATAAAAATTAAAGACAAAAAAGTCCCGTCCAAATCTCCTATAAAATAGTTTTACAGCGTGGCAGGAATTTCGCGAGGCCATAAACCCTCGAAAAGAGCGTTAAAGTCGCTATCATGCTCGCGGTGTCGCCGCTGCGAAGCCATAAACG
>JABFQM010000315.1:0-40099 GCA_022816865.1 Zelostemma sp. ZL-2020 | reverse complement strand
GTCTCACTATATTGGCATACCAACGGACGGTGATATCGGAATACTTTAAGAGGAACTTTATACCGAGAGATGCTCGAAGAAGCGAAGAGCGAACTGCCGACGGCATTTAATTGCACATTTTGCCATCGTCATTTTTCATATTTCATTCTCTTCATGTTGATTGAAGCTAGATTGGACCTGAATGTGAAAATTGTCGGTAAATACGTTCGGGGAATATTGATGAAAAGCGATTTCTATCGTCAAACGCAGAAAAATCTGTTGATAGAAATTACAGCAGTTTTCTGTAAAAACTCCCTCGAGGTGTAGAAATCGAAGCGGGTTTTTTTGGAAATTCAATTTTTCAATTAAACTAGTCAAATTTATTAAGGGACGAGAGTCGTTTGGAATAGGAACGATCAATTACATACGTATCAAACGAAAAGTCAATTTGATCCTGAGCCGCAACGGGGTATGATTTCCGGAAAAAAGTAGTTCAAACCAGAAGTAACAGGGTTGGATTTACCAAAACCGAATTTTCAATCTCGCTGGTATCAGAATCTAAATCTTTTACGAGAGAGGCAAAAGGAAGCTTGATTCTAAGAGGGAGCGTAAATTCCCATCAGTCTGTTTTCTCGTATCCTAAATCGAAGCAACCATAAACACGAACGCTTCGCCTGTAAAAGACATCGTTTAAATTAACATATTTAGGAGCTCCGTATTAAGAGCACGGTATATTTATCAAGATTCCGGGGATTAATGTCGTGTCGATTGTTCAAAAAAATTCAGATTCCATCAGATTCGAACAGAATCAAGACTTGGGGAAAAATGTAGGTAGAATCACGATAAGATTCTATTAGGGACATTTCACTTGCTCGTTTTATTGTCCAGATTGGGGAAGCGGCAGTCTTATCAATCCCCTAACTTCAGCCATGATAATTTAGAGTCTGATTAAGTGAAACTTGCTTCATTTTTGGGTTAGGCTTAAATTGTTTCACGTCTAGCTGAGCATCAGACGAGTCGAGATGAAATCCCGGTTTTGCTCGAGGCAATCTGAAAATCGCATTTCTCACTTTGCTTTTTAATAAATTTCTCTTGGCGGATAAACATTGAAGCTTGTACACTCTCTAAAATTCCTTCGATTGAGATTGCACTCGATAAGAGTGAAAATAGCGCCACTCAGATTAGAGTGAGTTTTCCACTCCAATTGAGTGAGATTTTACTCTGAAAGAGTGACATCCTACTCTATTGGAGTGAAAAACTCAGTCTAATCTGAGTGGCGCGATTTTCACTCTAATAGAGTGAAATCTTACTCGAAGAAATTTAGAAAGCAAAATGAAGGTATTTGCGCGAATTGCAACTATGTGACGATGTAACGATATAAGCCCGCAAGGAAAGAGGGAACGGCCGACGTTAATGCAAACGTATGGCAAGTCGAATAAGAAAGCGCCGCAGTATTGAATACCGACGTACAAGCCCCATGAGAGTGTATTCTCAACAATAGGGTGTAGTTCCTCTACCTTCGTGCATTGGATCGACTCGCGGGGAGAGTCTAAATGGCGTTATTCTTCGCCGTTACGATCGCGGAGAACTGTCGTTTTCCGCTACAGTCGTAAATCGATTTCAACAAATCCTACAAACGTCGAGATTTTTCCCGATCAAGGCAAAACGATGAAGCAAAAATTTGTCGATGTATTCCTCGGCTCGTATGAAACGCCGAAGTAGATTTTCAACGTCAAGAAAATCGCTCGTGACTCCTCGTTAAGGCAAGATTCTTCTACAATTTTACATTGCGATTGCGAAGCGAGCGGGGCATTGATCAATTTGCGAGGAAAGTCTGATTTCAGCATATCGAAGCGAAAGGAAGTAATTCCGAATGATTTTCGCCGAGGGGAATAATGCCTGGATAAACAAGCCGAGGAGAAATCGTCATTACCACGACTTTGCAGACCAGGAGTTTTCTATTTCAAGGGGTTTTGTTCTCCGGCGTCGCGGAAAAATCGCCCCATGAACTTGAAGGACCCGTTGAAAACGTCGTTCTTTGTGCTCGACGTAACGCTTTTCTGTATTTAGGGTCAAGTGTAGATTACTTTTTAACGAAGTTGGGTCAATTAGCTCTGCGAATTAAAGCTGCAGTGGCCAGGCTTGAAGAGTCAGGTGATGCTCGACGGAAAAGCGATTCCAAGCGCAATAATGGGAATTAAATCTTCGGTGGTGAATTGTGCTCCAAGGTTATTTCTTTCTCTCTTATTTCTAGCTTCGTCCACGAGCTCCCTCAAAGAGGAGCTGCCCAAGCGCATTACTGGTAATACTTTTAAGGAGAACTCAATTGTTCGACTAATTGCTCTTACTTTCTTTCTCACGGCTGAAGAAACTTTTCTTTAGATCGATCGATCTCTTGCATCTTCCGATGTCGGGTTTCTGGTTGCGCAAATTTTTCTGCGCTTCCGCGCACTCACGGCCACGTTTGTATAGAACTTGACATTTCATTTGACGCCGGAGCTAATAGTGGCTCAACGCCGCGAGTCCACTCACGTGCGAGCCTCCCACATTCGTGCGACCGCGCCGCTCTAAATCAGCCTTAAATCGCTGGGGCAGCTTACAATCAAATGTACTTAGCACCATTGCCCGAGCCGTAGCCGGATAAAGAGCTACGGAAATGGAATCTATATCAAAAGGTGCCATAAAACTTTCTTTTCCTGATATTCCAGACTGTCGGGGTTAAGCGTGGCAATAAACGAACGCGATAAATGTGGAAATAATTCAATGCCAAAGATGAATTATTCACGTGGATCGAGTGCGATTTCAACGGGTTGGCCGTTTTGACACGACTTGTTGAAAAAATTATGTGACTCGATTTTTATTTCAACGATTTTCTCTGCAATTTTGTTGTATTGAATAACATGGTTTCGTACTCCAGCAATAGTCTAATGTACCGAAATTCCAACAGTTTTATTCGATTAAGCCGGCATTCGTTTTGTTTCCTCCAGCAGGCTAATGTTACTCAGAACACAACAATTTCGGCTTCGTAAATTGCAATACTCTGCATGTTTCGCTGTAGAGTATGTTCTCCACATAATTCAAACTCATGCAAATGTGCGGCGAAATGATTCATTGCGAATCGTGGAATTATATTGAAAATGCTGGTTTCACGAGAAATAATTCTCGCTTTCGCGTCAAATGTACTCGACGTACTTTGCTGTTATAAATGACGGAAGAATGTTATTCAAAATTGTACTCCGCTATAGCCACCGGGAAATTTATTTAGGTCGTTTAATTTATATAGCTCCGATACATTGACAATGCAAATATATTTCTGTAAATACAGCCGGGGTTAGTTGTCGAGGATTCAATTCTTTGCATTCAAAGTTAATTAACAAACATCTACAGGTGCACGAGCTCTCACACACTTGATTAATTCGATTCAAATTCAACATGTCGATAAATGCACTGCGAATATGTTTTCCAAAAAAATTGCACGTCTTAATTCAATACATCGAGGATATAAATTCTGTGGGTATCTGGCGAACGATTTAACCTAATTTTACGGCAAATTCAGTTACGTATAGCGTTGACTTATCTAACTTGTTATCAAACTGTATTCAATGATGAATAGAGATAGTGATTGTTTTGAGTCAGAAATTCAAAGTCTCTTACATTTGAAAAACGTAATTAAAAAAACAAGATAGAAATTTTCAATTGAATATTCACTGAACTTCTATGTTACAAACAACAACGATTATTTAGTAAGCTCCATGAAGTAAGTTCCAGTTCCAATGGTAATGTAAATTCAGAAAGATTTTCATTTCAAAACAGCTTGAAAAATCACCCTTCTAGAAGAAATACAACGAATAACCCTCGCTTTAGTATCACGAAATGAAGGCACTTTATTTTCTCCTGATTTTTCGAAAAATCGCATATAAAATCTGCATTTCATGCAAAATGTGGATAGAGCGATAACGCACGTAAAAAGAGCACGCTCCGAGATGCAAACGATTTATTTCGCTTAGTCGGGGAGGACAATGGAGAGAAGAAATCAAATCGGACCAAGTGATAGGTCGAAAGAAAATATACGCCGCGTGCGTTATCCGTAGAAGAAAGATTTTTGAGAGAGATCCTTGTCGTATTAGGCTCATATGCGAAGGAACAGTAAGATAGATAGTTTTCATCGCGTAGCTTCATAAATCCTCGTGCAAATCCCATTGCGATAAAGGTCGACGAGAACGCGCCGGGGACTCTAGCGTCTTTTCGCAGGAGTTTGGCGGGATTTGGGGCAAATCGGAAATGCGGGCGCCTGCTCCTCGAAGCGCAATATCGGTAATGCCCGATGAAAATGAAAGAATGGAGAATTTCGCCCGGCGTTGAAATATGATTCGATAAAATGCGAACGAGCACAACGAGCGGACATGAACAGGCATTATTTTCGGACGAGAAAAACTCCTCGATCGGGCACAATCGATTTTTTCAATGCCTAAATTGCAACTCGAGATTAACTTTGATAAGGGTTTTCAAACTTTCGGAAAAACAATTCTTCAGGATAAAAGTTGTGACGCCGCATCAAGAAAGAAATATTCGAGCAAGCTAAAATCTACGTACAAATAGACTCAACGAAGCATTTACAACTTTTATCGGATTTGTTTGACTGGAACAACTCGCAGATAATCATCTATTACGGGAGCGAGGAAAAAAGTCGATAAAAGGATCTTTCATCTGCGAGCTCGAGCCACCGACAGCGGCAGCTCAAAAGCGAAGTTGGCGGGCGCACGCAACTTCTGCATTATCTAGAATCACAAAATTGAACAGTAGTCGTATAAATTCAGTCAATAACACCGCTTCAGCCGAGAGATAACTAGCGGCACGTATTTCATTCGAGTTAGTAAGTAATGTGCATGTGGCACAAAATCGATCGAGCAAAGGGATTGCAAGTGACCCGAAAGACGCGTTTATGGCCGATATCCTTATCGACTCGATATGATACATGTCCCTACTCCGGGACGTTCCTATTGCCCGTAAGAAACGTTCCCTATAAAGGAATAGGACGAGTTTACATTTGATGCGACATGATAACGCTGAAATCTGTGATAAAGGCGCTGTGAAAATGTGCATTAAACGTGCCAGTATTCCCGGGCAAGGAGGTTCCACGTAGAATTGGCTTTCTGCCAACCGTGGCAATGCGGATGTCGATGGTGACAGCGTGGTGGGGCACGACCTATCTTCATACACGTTTATCCCGACCTTGTGTGTTCGTGTGTTTCCGCACACAACTGATCTTGGCTGCTCCCGATACGCCATCCGTGAGTGTCATCTGTGACTTTTTCGCTGTGTTCGACGTTCCGTGCCTACGGGCTCGCGAACGTATCCAGCCTATACCTGAATATTGCGAGCGCGTTTTAACACAGTCCATCGTTAATCGTTGATCCGCGGCCGAACACTGGAAATGGATTCTTTTTGTTCCGTCCGAGGGTATTCAACCAAGATCTCGATGGATTTTCGGTTTTCGACGGTATCGGGAGGCCACGGGGTGTAAACTCGTGAGCGCGGCTTTGGGAGACAGCACGGGAAACCCGTACGGAAATGCATATTCCATTTCAGAGATCATGGATAACTTGATAAAAACGAAAGGCGCTTATTTCTGGAGGAAAATATCCGGCGATTGAATGGGAAAAAATTTCATTATTCGGCAACTTTTACTCGCGATCGCGAGATTGTCAAACTTTGGAATTTCTTGCCACATCTAACGGTCGAGAATGTGATGACAGTCAAACGGCTGAACTATGCGCTTTTTGATGAAGGTTAGTGGAGCGTAAAACGGATAGTTTTCAAGTTGCGAAATTAGCATTCAACCATCGCAACTTTCCATTGGGAAATTTGGTTTTAGCAGTGTACAAAATGTTTATGACGATCATCCCGGCGTTTTTTAGTGTCCTTTGAGTATCTCGAAGGCTTGAAATACTTTAATGGTTGACATTTCATGTTTCCTTTGAATTGAATTGACACGCGACCTTTGGCCACGTTTGTGTGCGCAGCTAATCGTATTGAACCGTATTGACATAGCCACCAATTAGATGATTCGCGTATATGGATAATCCACAATTATTAATATTATCTCATATCATTGGGCTGAAGCCACGTAATTTATCACGATGCAAACTAACTAAAACTGTGAAGTCATGAAAGAAAAAACTTCATCCCCGGTATGCGTTTAATACCCTAATGACAGACGGAAGTTGTTACTGAAATTGAAAATTTATGCTGAAAATTCCCTTTTTTCTTCCATTTCTTTTATGTTCTAGTACTAAATTTTGACGGGAGCATAAATCGAGAATGGGATTAAAAGTGGAGACTCCATCGTATATAAAAATGATTGTTGCTTGAGGGCATCCAGTGCATTATCAACTCAGTGGCAGGTCCGCTCAGGGATAATAACAAATCTTCCACACTTGAAGCATACAATCCTATCTCGCACCAGTGACTTTCATTGGCTGCACTTATTTGAACAGGAGGTTACATATTACGACGGGACGCCTTCAGTTCCGGGTGTTACATTAAGGCGATTCTGTTCATTTCTGCGGAAACGCGATACGCCGTCATCGAGGCAGTCAAAGCGACGCCATAAACAGGCGTGACGTAACGCGTGCACTTAGATCACTCCAGCTCTTTGTTTCTTTTTACAGGGCCACGTAAACGCGTAAAAATTCTATTTTCCTTTTGTTACCCATAAAGAACAGCTTCGAAATAGTTTTAAAATAATTTATATAGGTACGGGATCATCCCTCTCCAAAGTTGGGAGGGTTGACAAGAAAATTCTGTAAAAATTCACAGATTCCTATGAAAGTACTATGCTTCAAATGACAGTATGGTACATTATTTTAAATGATTTGTCACACTTCCATACCGATTCATTTGAAAACCTGGTCAATCTTTTAAAGTCTCCCCTTGTACTCGCTTACTTTTATTTCAGAATTGCGTCCCTGAAATAAAAGCCAGCCGAGGCATACTGGCACAAATGTCTTTTTTCTTTGAAGCAAAATTCCTATCGAAATCGAGCTGTCGCACAGGAAACAGGTCGCGCGAGAAATGAAGAACAGTGCAACGTTTGTTTGGCAAATACTGCACGTTTTGTATGATTAAAATTTTTCCTCCCTGAGACGTCGCATGAATTCGAAAAGTAAATTCTGCTTTTATTTTCAATAAACAATCACATTTTACGATTCAGCATTTTGCACAACGAAAAATGTGAATTCAAGACAGTTCTTACTCGGTTTGATGATCGAAACCTTTCCTTCCTAGTACGAGCAAACAAGCCTCGTCTCCTGTAGAATTCAATCTTTACGGCGGCCGGAGATTGAGGGAATAAAGACACGTAGAGAAGTAGAGGAAGAAAATGTCTATGAAAAGTCCACTCGTAAAGTAGCAGTCTTTCTCCTGTCTGATAGAAGCCATTTATTTGACCTGAATTGTCGCCGTGATACGGCCTTAAGAGCATTTCACGATTTTCGATTTTTCACTCGAGAGAGCTTGAAATAAGCCTCGGTTAATAATCATGCAAAACATTTGATTGAGTGGAAAAAAAGTGTTCTCGAATCCTTGCATTGTATTGATGGAACTAAATATTTCAACTTCTCGTTTTACTTTTTGTTCCCTATCAAAAGCGCCAATGAATAAAAAGTTTCAATCATCATGAAATGAAGGTGGATTTTCGCAATGTATCTCGGCTTTTCTGCGCAACAACACCTGGCATATATTTCTCTTGTGTATACGTATCATTCTGCGATGCTGAAATATCCCGTAACGCGCACAATGTACCGGGGTAGAAAATCGAATAGGAAAATATGAAAGCGGAGCAGCAGTAATAAGAGAATGAGATTAGTCGGTTATAACCGATCGACTGCGAGAGTCTTCTCGGAATGTTGATAGTGCAATGGTTTTTATGCGCGATAATTTTTGTCCGTTCGATTGAACGAATCCTTGCACGTTTCGGCATGGTATTAATTGCGTTTGTTTTGATTGCCCGCAATCTTTCAGCTTAATTGGATCATTTATAGTACTTCATTAAATATGCACGGAGGTAACTTTTTTTTTTAAGTGTTCTCAAACAAATTTGAATGTAGTTGAGAAAGACGTTTTTTATTCCGAGTTATTCATCCTTTGGGTAAGGATCCTGTGTCATATAATTTACATTTAACACAGTACGAACTTCAAAACGACTTCTGGAAGTGACTTTTTTCACCTTTTGTGGTCCAGAAATACGACTTATGAAAGTTTTTTTTTCCGAACGTAGCTCCTTTGTGAGTTAAATCTCAAATGTATTAGAGCGCGTTTTTAAAAAATTGTCCGCGCAACCTTTGATCATTTTTTGCCGTCATTTTTTTCATTTCACGCAGTCACATAATCGCGAATCATCGCTGTAAATTTCAACCTTTGAAATCCCTGATAGTTTAAAATCAGGTATCAAAGTACGTCAAAGCGCCTTGAAGGTATTTGGAATTTACTAGAAAGCTTGGAAACCTTTGGAGAATTTAAGGATGAAGTAACATGAGCCGGAAGCAACTGAGCATTTTTTCGGGCGGGAAATTCTTAACGTGAAGTCATTATCACAGCATGCGAACTGCTAATTCATTGTAAATTTATACAATTAACCCGGCCGAGTAGAGTTCAATTTCATTTCCACCTTACAGCATCCACTGTGCCTTCGAACTTTGTCTTACCTAACCTAACCTTAATTGGTCTACACTCTGGGGATTCGGCTCGCTGTCGGTGCTCCCGAGCACTGATAATTCACGTTTAACTTTAGAAACTTCTAAGGTAGCAAGGCAATCGCGTTCTCAATGAAATTGCGCCATGGACGATGCACCAATTACAGTCAATGAAGTTCTTGGAAACTCTGGCCAATAAATTGATTTGAAATATATGATAATCGATGATGCCCAATACGAAAAAAAAATATTAAACTTAATATCAATAATCACTTCTGACCATTCGAAACACATTTAACGAGGTCGAGTTTTCTGATCGATTAAAGCTGTGCGGGAAAACAAAACATGATCTTTAATCTTTCAATTGATTCGGAAACTTTGGTAATTCCAATTCAGGATTTCTCCCTTTGCCTGGTATTGAATTGCACCTAGTGGCTCAGTAGAGTTTAGCACCAACCGAGCCGTATTACTCGAAGTTCGTTTGGTATGTACGAATGTACTTCAAAGTTACTTCGGTCAGGTCGCGGTCTCTGGAGAAAGCGAACACTTTCAAATATCAGCATCACACACTGTCTATGACCGTGTAAATTTCCGAGTGGCTTGTTCTCCCCATCAAACTCTGACTATCCTTACTTCTTCTCGCGAATCCGTAATTCCCGTCTCATCAGCTCGGATCACTTCATTGCACTTTTGCAACTTTTGAAAAGTGTAATCGCAATTTACAGTAACATTATAACTTCATCGAACTCTGAAATCGCGAAAGTAGAGAACTTCTCGCGAGGAAAAGAATGTTAAACATTTATTTCCATATTTGTCACCTCCGCTAAAACTTTTTACGGCGTTATAAAAACGTCTCGCTAATGATACGACGCCGTATAAATTTATGGACAATAACATCGATGTACAAAAGTTTATGCAAGTGATAAAACGCGTATGGCAGAGCAGATAAATTTCCACCCATGATCCATGATTCTCTGTGCGAACGATTGTTGGAACGGAGCCAAGGGAGCTGAGTTTCCTCTTTTCATTTTTTTTTTTTTTTCGCTCTTTGCTCTGTCTTCTGAGCTTTCGCCTTTTCATATTACCGGTCTAAAAGAAGGGTTACAGTTCTCTTTCTCGAGAAAGTAAAATCGCAAGCAAAGACGGTAGAGCTGAAAGTTCACTCTCGTCCTAGTTTCCATCGACAGGAATCTTGGGAGTTTTGTAAGCCACCGACCATTTCGGAATTCTACTGCAGACAGTCGAAGTATGTAATGCCGTGAAATTTATTCTCAAAGGGCCGATTTGGAGTAGCAACTAAATTTCCCTCACTTTGTAAACTATAGGATGATCTCCATTCGCGCTATAACCGACAATAACAATGATAAAATTTTTTCCGCTCACGTTTTCTCCCGAATCACATAAAAAATGCAAGTTCCATCCCAGATGCATTCGATGATTATGATAGTTCGTTCAGGGAATTAAGCTCGTAACGATTCATCAAATATGTAAAGTACAGGGTTATAGGAGGCGCGGAGTGACGCGTTAAACCGCTAAATGTGTTGATAATAGAAACTGGAGTGATAACGACTGTGCGCAAACAGATTTCACGTTGGGCTTTAAACCAGTCGATCGTGATTAGGGCAAATTTACAATGCAGTAGCAATCTTTCACTGGAAAAGAACGGGGAGAAAAATCTCGCATTCCGGCAGAATGAGATTGCAAATAAAAAGCACAAAAATGAACAATCAACAATAGATGATGGATTTTTAATTTCCCTTTCCACTGAGGCAGAATTTTTTCGTCTGTGAATAAATAATGATACGGTATCGATCGAAGCACGAGTTTTATTCAATATTTAATCTTTCATTAAAGTCATAAAAGTGTTTGACTGCATTGAAGTTTAATGTGGGCGCTCATTATGGCGTCGTTATTGGTATAATCACAGGGTTACTCGGTCGTTAAGCCCTACTATCATTGCCAGATAACGCGAACTTTAGGATCGGAAATATAACGTTTTCTTGTAGCACTGGGAATCGTGCCATCTAACCATCTCGTGTACTCGTGTACGACGAACTAAAAACGACCTTAATGAAAAACAAAAACCTTATTTCGAAGTATGGCTGTGACGTAATGTGTTTTATCAGTTTCTATCACTTTTTGTAACATTTTATAATACGAGCAAACAAGAACAAAACTTTCAAGATTCTTTTAACTTACATAAACTGCCTTGTGTGAAGCGACCTATACATATGCACGTGGAAAAAAGTTTCGATGCAATTAAAAGAGTATGCAAACTTTTCCGCGGAGGGAAAGTTCGATTATTGAAAATGATGTAACGTTGTTAGTGATCGAATTTCTTGCAAACTTTGCTGCCTGAAAATTGCATGAAAACGTTTTCTTTCGCGTGATGAAAAGTATGTTAAATGCTTAACGGTATTTCAGATTTGACCGAAGATAAACAGATTGATATAAATCGCATTATACCTACAAGTTCGCGAAATCCGTCAATTTACTTATGCTCTTGGCGATTATAAATTTAGTTCCGTCAACTTTAGAAGCTTACGATTAATTATATTTGTGCTCTACGTTACCCATTTGTTCATCGAAACCTCACCTGAAACAGAAGAAAACAAGATTTAGTTGATCGCTCAATCATTAAAAACACCGAAGAGATAAATTAAGGCACTAAAGGTATAAATTTATACGTTGCAGCAAGCTTATGTCGAAGAGAAATCAAAGTATTTCATGACGCAGTAACGTGAGCTGCTGCATAATAACAAGGTCGAGAAATTATGGCCGTTTTCAGGATGCAAGATGAAGAGTCCGTTGCCACGAAATTGCAATCTCCGTAGGTAATAGCGAACCTGACTGAGGAATTCCTCGTCGGCTACTCCCAACGCCTTTTTCGGGTCATGTGGTGTGTCACACGAGGTTAATTTGATTTTTATCTGAACGTGATATCCGAGCAAGTTCCCATACTGTCTCGTTTTTATTCGCGTCTTCTCCGTCATGCTACTTTTCATGTCGAGATAACCCGGAAATCTGGAGGATATTCCGCCTCATCCAAAGTGCCCTGGAATTACTCCGGAATATCCTGAAAATATCCTGAGGATATTATTCTGTTTCCACAAGAATATTCTTGGCCGCAACGGACTCATTTTTCGTCAAATTGAACCCGTTGAAATTAAACATTAGAAAATTGTTAAACAGCATGCCAAATTCGAGCCAAAAATTAAATTCTGTTCCGCAATAAGTCGGAATAGTTGCTGACGAGATGTCTGAAACGGTTCAAAGTTAGTTCACGCCTGCACATCTCCGAAGTTTTAGGGGTACAAGCTGTTTTTGGTATGTTCCTGTCAGACTAAGGTCACCGCTGCGAGGGCTAATTCGAAATGTGGAGAACGGAAATTAAATTTGCGAGAGTTTTCGTTGGTTATGGGATCAGTCATTTATCATTAAATCAGGAACATTGTTCCGAAACATACAACGACTTCTTTGCCGTACGCGTCACGTTCGTTTCGACCCAAGGCGCGCGCTATATGCTCAAAGACTTGAAGATCTGTAATCGTAATCGTGTATCATCGTTACCGTTGCGCCGCTACGTGTCGAGAACGTACGTCGTTATTTATTTTCTATTTCAAATCACTATTATTTCATTATCTCTATGATTTATGAAAGAGTGCACTTTTGTCGAATCATTTATATTTATTCGCTAATTCTACTAGCGAAATTTTATCCTCAATTTCTCATGAATTTCATTGAAAAAACTCTATTCTTCGCATGTTAATAAAGTTCAATTAAAAAATGTTTAAAAGTTGAACGAAACGTTTCATTATTAATATTTTGACGGCATAGCGAAAAATAGCGTCGATTTGGCGCGGAGCGAAAAGTGTCAAACACATGAAATGATTCACGAGCAGGGTGATAAATGAATTTCCGATCGATGTTACAGTCTGTACTCCTTCTTCGCAAAAGCTAGTGCGCGCAAATTGGTCCTACGAGGAGCTCTCGCGGGTTATCACGAACTCTGACAAGCAGCTTTTCGAAGCCTTCGTCTCCCTTGAAACGAGCTAATCCGGCCTTTCTCTCCCGCGACTCATTTTCGCAGCTCATCATCTTCCTCTTGCTCATTCGTGCGACTTTCATGCTTCGTTTTTTTACAATTTTTCACCGAAAAATTTCCATGAAACATGTAAATACTGGTTCTCAAATGACAAGTTACACTGACGGGAACAAGTCGCAATCACGCGGGAGAGAGTTATCCAGATTGAAACTGTTTCAAAATTAGAACGGTGACGGCAAAAAACCCATACTCTTTTAACGTTTCAAACAATTGACGTTTGATTTTATTCTTTGATACGCAAAAACGATAGTTCTCTTTTCCCACGTAATTTTTTCAATAAGTTAAAAACCTGTGAATGAGGTGTTTTGAATGTCAAGTGAAAATATTAAGCCCGAATAGTTTGAAACGGTGGCGATAAATCTCGAATTTTTTTCGGAATTCCCAAGCTCTCCACGTTGATTGTCAAACTTTGAAAATCACGAGCGACGCCACATCTGAATCCGTACGGTAAAGCGAATTAATTCTGTTCGGTCGACAGCGAACGTGGAAAAAGTTTTGCCGTGGGCGTTATGCGCTATTTCCCTTTTTTGTTTTTTCACACGTGCATCTATGTCCCATGTCAGATTTCCCAGTTAATAAAACGGTAATTGCTGTAAACTCAAATAAGCTCGTTGCAATTACGAAACGGCAATAACTTGATTATCAAAATTATTTTCAACGGACTAATCTGCAATTTAAATGATTTATTTCTGTAATAAATTTTATGAATTCACAAATAGCTCGAATTAAAATGACACAATTGAGATTATGATTGATAATAGATTACTGGAATTGCAAGGATCAGTCTCAGACACAAAGAAAGTCCCATCTGCCGATGTCAGCCATTGCATTCGATCGTTTCTGACATTATTTAATTAGTAACACTTCGGGACTAAGGATGAGACTTGATTCGCCAAAGGGGGATTTAAAGATGGAAAGTGACAAGTGTTGGCATCGAGACTCCAAAATCAATATTTGCAAAGAGCTACGGCAGCTGATAGGTCACCCAAGAGGTTGTGAAGAGAACATATTCCCCGCGTGTACACAGTGTCGTTTTATTACATTACAACTCGAGTGTAAAGGGCAAATGAGGAGAAATGTTGGCGCATGCATTATGGCGGCAGTGAACTCAGTGCGCGATATATTTTACGACGACATTAATAAAAGTATCGCGACGTCGCAGACAATTTCATGATGCTCCCGTAGAACGACACGAATTTTAAATAACATACCCGTGCGAGGTGTCTTGGAGCGAAGAGTTTAAATGGAAAAAATGCAAGTGCGACTGAAAAGCATGATTTCAGTACATAGTTAAATAAAGAGCGAGATATGGTAGCGAATATTAATTACGCTCGTGGATTACGAAATTCGAGCGTGCAACTTAATTACCTGTTTTTCATTCATCTAGTTGGTCATTATAATACGTTGTTGTGCATTATTTTAAAAATGGAGACTTTCAGAAATAACTTGCGTACGGAAGATTATAAGACGTTTTCAGAGACTTTGTCTCCTGCGAATCTTTGAAACTTCAAAGAACAAGACTGACAGACCTTATAAGTCTTCCTGTTGGAGATTACAGTGCTGCTACACCCTAAGAATATTACGTACGGCTTCACGTACACGTCTTGAGGTACTGCCGCGTTCATTGCCTCCAGTATAAGAATACTTCTGCTATTGTTTTTTTTTGTCCGACTTTAATGTCACAACGGGACAACAGCTCGTTCAAAATGAAAATAAGTCAGATGGAGGGAGATATTCTCTGATATGGCGGAAACCAAATTTGGAACATATTTTGGTATCATTTCAACAAAGCTTTTCAAAGCTTGAAATAAAAAAATTGATGAATAAATTGGTGATTGAGTTCAAAAACATCTGAAGTATTCGCTAAAATGATAGCAAAATGTGCTACAAATTCATAATAGTTAAGAACGCTCTTCCAATTTGCATAAGAGTGGATAAAAATTGGAAACTTTCGTCATTCAAGAAATCAAGTCGAGGACATGAAAAAAATACTGCAGGTCAATGCGCATTTTGAGAAGAAAATTTACTTCAAGGATAAGAGCGAGACAGACACATTTTATTCCTAATAATGAAAAGATTTTGATATGAAATTAAGTGTTATGAGAGCACATCGGAATCAGAAAAATATAGGTCAACTCACATTTGAGAAAAGTGTTTTCAAAAAACTCAAAATTCGAATGATTTGACTGGATTATCGCGAGGGAACATCTCTCATAAATAAAACAATAAATTTATCTGGAGAGCAAAAAATTGCCACCCCTCTCAGAATATAAATTCGTCTCACTTCGTCGAATGATTTGAACGAATTATTATGCATAAATTATTGTACCAGAAATATTCACCTGGCGCCGGGATTAACAATGAGTCGGTAAATCAGTCGATTGTGACGAATTCGATTTTTCAACGAATTAAGTACACGCAAATGTGCATCTGCGAGCTAAGCTAAAGTTGATGTTTACCCAAAGCGTGCATGATTAATGGCACTTGAGGCATGGAGCCGTTTGATACCATAATCAAACTGCAACCTCATACGACCCACTCCCTTGAAATCCTCACGACTCGGTCGATCTTATAATGAACGTCAATCACGAAGCAGAAAGACTGAGCTTATTCGACACACTTCCGGTACAAGGATCGTGGAAAATTAATTACTCAATTTTCATATAAAGTACGTTATCAATTTTTCAGCTTTTATTTGAGTCGAGTCAACAAAAACAACTGGACACTCGGCTGCGAAAGTGCAAACTTTTTGTTCGACTTTTCTTCAAAATCTTGCAGCTGCAGCACTAGTTGTTACATGACTTGCTCGAAAATAGGAAAAGCAAGAAAGTAAATCATCGCACTGCCAATTGGAGCGAACCTCTGAATCGCAATGAGAACCAAGTCACGTTTCTCGCCCTATATAATTTGTACGCAAAAGACACGCCGCATTTTCATTCCGAGCATTTTTTCTACTTTCTATAGACGATGGAATAACAAGGAAGTCGATGGTACCTTTTTAAACGTTCTTCTCATTTTTTATTGATATTAACATTCTTCGATCCTGTGGTTTGCTCTAATTTTTCAAGTGATTTTTCGGATCGGCAGGAATGAATTATTTCCCAAGGCAGAATGAGAAATAATTGGACAAAATGTTTATCGTGGTTATGCCAAGGGTGTAATTTACAAAGTTTACAAAGTCCGCTTATCGGCACTTTAACGAGCTACGCCAAGTCCCCGAGAGCTCGAGATTGCTGATAAATCGATAAAAAGCGAGTCGATTAATGGACCGAACTCGCAAGAATCCTTGTCTGGCGCTAGGGTGAGGCAAGATCTCTTATTGTAATGCGAGTATGCGATCGTCACATCCGCAGGTTTTCAGATGTTCTGAGTGGAATATCAATCAGACGATCCTCTTTTTAACCTCGTAGTACACGCAGAACCGAATCGCCTTTACATATATATTAGATTTTACAGGCGGATTGAGCATCCTTTGTACGAGCTCTGACTATGTTGCACACGATAGATTTTTTCGTTAGCGATTTGGAGAAAAAAAGGCCGGAACTATCCAAATTCTAAAGTGCACTCGCTTGCTGTGGAATTCTTGACACAATTGCAATTGAATTTCATTCGCAACCTATCTTCGTGCTCTGAATACGAGGAAAATTTTTAAACGAGGAAAGAAGATAAGGAAATGCGGATTTCCAGAGATGAGAGTTAATTTAATTATTATAAGATCCTCATAAAATACCAACAAATTCGTTGGGTGAATTCATTTCGTTGTCTATTCAAAAGAAAATGATTTTCTTCAAGAGAATTTGCATCTTTTTCCTTTTTCTTTTCTTTGACAATTATTGCGTATTAATTTTCAGTTACGAGCTTAGTGCGGTTTGTTTGAAAATTTCGAAATTCAGATTTATGAGAAGAAGATTTACCTTGTTATAATTTTTAAGTTATTTGAATAGCTATCAAACATAAAATGTTGTAAAGATCTAGCTCTAGCTTCAAGGAAAATTAAATAAAAATATTCATTAAAAATTAAATATTCATTCCAGAAGTTATCCGTAATTGAACATTTAAACGATCAAAGTCAAGACGCCTCTTAGAAACGAAGTCTAATAGAAATTTCTTCTAATAAAACACATTTTCTCAGAATAAGTAGATTCCAAAAAAAATATATTAATAGTAACGAGAAACAAAAAATTCGTTAGTGTTTACTTATTTCAAATTCATTTCATCTTTTGTTAATATTAGACTGTTAACAACAATTTCGCTCTTTTGATTATTATTGTCCAAGTTAAAGAAAGACGTTGTTTTCTCCTTTATTTCAAAAAGCATATTTTCTAATTTCGAAAATATAACTTTTACTTATATATAAAATTCGCAAATAACCTCTTGTTGATAAAATACCATTTTTCCTGAAAAAATCTTAAAGAAAATAGGATTTTTCAATGTAAGCGTATTTCAACTTAGCATGTTCATACACATTTCTTAGAAAGATTTTGTTTCAAGGAAAAAACCTGAAAATTTACTTCAGAAAAGGCGATACCACTATTACCTTGACTTTAGTACAATCGATAATTCAAAATGTTACATAAAATCTTAAAACGCGATTTTTCTCAAAATCACGCTCACGGTACTGGAGTTGTTTCATAACACGCCCATCAAATTTTTATTACAGCAGTTACCAGAAAAGTTTAACATTTTTGAGTTCACTTTGGGCTCTTTTAACAAATCTCAATAACGATTCAAACGCGTCCTGAAAATGTCCACAATCCATTTATTCTTTCAAATGAGTCTTTTTATCAGGTTATACTATAGAGAAACTTGATTAACCTTTTTTTCTTTTTTACGCGTCGGAAAAAGTCATAAATGTATGTTCTATGAGCAAACGATTATGCGAGCGTAAGGAAAGAAATGTGTGTATTCTCTAGATTTACGTGGATGGTAAAGTTAACTAGACAAAATACAGTTGCAACGTTTTTTGGTGCTCTTTATTCAAATTTATGGTAACTGCTATTGAGATAGTCCAGGAACGCGTTTTCCTTCTTTGCAACGCTTTGTTTTTTTCTTACATTTTGCAACCGCTGCGCCGATGTAAAGAACACATGTATACTGAGCGTAATGATGCATCAGCGAATTAGGAGAATGAGCAAAAGCTGCACATTAAATACTAATAATAATAGCTCTCGGCAATTAGAAACACAAAATATTATTGCAAGATAACCCGAACTTTTCCAATTTGTTTGTCATTATTTTGTGCTTTACATTTTGGGTGGAATGAATATTTAGCTTGTTCAAACTGGTATTATAATAATTCTTCTTCATTACCATTGCTGTATTCCAAAACCTCTCGCGAGATTGTTAAATTCTAATAGAACCCGTGGAAAATTTTTTCATATATGACCATATATGATCATATACAATCATATATGTTCAAAATTCATATATGACCATATATGACCATATATGGATCATATATGAAAAAATGTTCCATGGGAGGAAATGTTAGTTAATGAAAAAATTATAATTAGTTACATTGATTTATTATTTCATGGTCATTATAAAATCTTCTATAAAAAAAAATATTTTCAAAGTTCATATATGATCATATATGATCATATATGGTCATATATGATGTTCATATATGATGCTCATATATGATCATATATGATCATATATGAAGAGTTCATATATGTTCAAAATTCATATATGACCATATATGACCATATATGAGCACATATGAATCATATATGAAAAAATTTTCCACGGGAATGAGCAACTGAGCATTTTTTTTGTTTCCAAAAAGAAATCAAGCGTAATGATTAATTCGGAATGAATAGAGTGAAAATGACGAGAGAAAAAGCAGCAAAAACGTTCTAGAAATATTAATTACTAAAAATTTAATATAAAATGCAGAACCGTCCATGCGAACGAGCTCGAACTTAGCTGAAGTTCCGTGCTCGACATCGATAGCCCATCTGGCAAGATTAGTAGCGAGAAACTTTTCGACATTTCATTCGAATCTTATTAACTTGAGAGCTCAAAATGAATGCCCGACTGAGACCGAGATGTTTGAAACCGCTCACGCAAAAAAATATTCGTTACGCTTCCTACTTCGGTTTGCATTTATGCGGTCTCAGAAAAACTCGATCTCCACACGTGTAGAAGTACATGCATTCGATTGTACACCAATCTAGAGAATCTAAAGAGATTGTAAACCAGCGTCCCTGATACGCTCAATGTCCAAGTCTTATTCACCCTTTGGACACATTCTGCTGCATTGTACATGAAGAATTACAATTTCTAATGCAATTTTGTGCTACGCGTGTGACAGCATAAAATTGTACTCCTTCGTCTTTACGAGCACCCAGCCCATTACGAGGATTAAACAGTCTAGAATACTAGTTTCATAGATTTCAATGACTCGCTCCGGTCTATAGATCTTTCGAGATAATGAAAGTGCTCGGAAGTTGTTAATTTGATTGAGATTCGTGGATCGATTCGGTTTAATTCACAGCAACGAACAAGCATGTTCTCGCCCCTTTGTACCCAGTTAAATGCTTAATATTTCTCAAGTTCGACTTTTATACTTTTGCACTTTTCAGCATTAACACCTGTAGCTGTTTCGCATTAAAAATTCATTCCATTATTGCGATATCGAATAAGACAAAAGCCTGTTATCCAGCCTGACTCGTATTTAATCTTCTACTCCTTCGACGAAGCGTGAAATTTACTGTTTCTGCTATTCTCATCCACTTGCTTCCGCATCGCAGGTACTCTTTTGTTATTGAAACGGTAATGCATTGTCTTCGGCTGCTTATTGTTCCTTTCATCTTACGTTTTACCTTCGTAAAGTATTTTTTTTAAGTTGCTTCCTGGTACATTCGCACGAAAAGTTAATAAATGGGAAGGGAGAAACCTAAAAATATTCTAGCTTGTGTAATTGTCAACGATCTAGAACAGTTCCTTAAGTATTGTCCAAATCGATTCGTTTTAATTTTTCTAGATTTCCAAACGTTAACTAGTATTTATAACGCTAAACAGTTAATGAGATTGAAGTTGAATTAATAGTCCTAAAATCCAAATTAATAACCCTGAAAAACCTTTTCACTGTGTTGAAAAAAGCTAGGTTCCAGTAATAAAGAAGTTATGAAATCAAATTGAGCCAAGGGATATTGTTAATATAAAGTGAATTATGTCAGAAGTTAATTAATGACGCATTACGCAATAATTCTAACATTTCGCCTACTCGATAATCAAATTGTAAAATTTTCTATAGATTTCGTGCGCGAGAACAAGTGGCGCTGACTGGGTTGACGAATGATAACTAATCTCGACTTGTTTCGACATGTGGTCTTATGGGAAAATGTCGTGTATTTTTTTATTTGTGCACGTTTAAAATACGGGAATTGATTAAATATTCATATTAGACAGGTGAAACAGCCAGTTTCTGTACCATTTTTTGTGTCGGCAGTAAGTGTCGTTTATGTGCTAAAAAAATATATTTTAACCTATAGATTCTACACCATTCCTTTGGCATATACAGGGCATGGATTTAATTCTAAAAATAGGCTTCTTGTCAATACCATACATGACAGAATTTAACTCTGCAAAAATAAAAAAAGGTATAGCATGATGTAATTCCAACCATGTAACTCGGGTTCAGAAAAATTCGTCGAAATGGCAAAATCACGATTGAGAATTGTGCCTGGAGAACTTTGGCTCATATTTGTGCACCCGACTACACAGCACATACTTTCTCGACTTTGTTTACTCATTTCAGGTTTTTATGTTTATATTTAAATAATTTCATGCAAAAGTATCTAGCATGAAAAGAGTTAACTTTTTTTTGCTTGACTCTCTCTCAATTTATGTATTTCCAAAAGTCTTGCTTAAATGAAGAACATTAGTAATCGCATGCAATAACAACTGCCTAAAAATTCTTTAAATAAAAATAGAAAAAATGTTCCAGTACCATTAGTTTATCCTTTTTCATTTCAGTGATGAAATAATCATTCTATTTTCCTTCTGGCAAAGTTCAGGCACGCAGAAAACGTTGTAACTGGTGTCAACAGAACGCTTTACATCCTCCAAAGTTCATATGTTAAGGCTTGTAATTATGAATCAATCGTTACCACACTCGAGTTGTTATCGTAAGTCTGTCTTCGGGGGATATATATCCAGTAGTCACGAGAGCACCTTGAAGGTGGAGCTCCGCGCTCCGAGACGTTGGGTGCTTCGTGGATTTATAGACGCTAGCCAACTGAATTCACAAAACACGGTCGCCGGCTGCTTAGATTTATCGCCCCGTGCTGCTTCGTTCCAATGTTCCTCTGTATTTAATGCGTTACACCCCCTGGCGCTGTAAGCTGGCGAACGCAGCGCGCCAGCTACTTTCCCATAGACACACCGAGCGGAGTAGATACTTAATAGTTCTCGTCCTTCAGCCCCTACCCGCGGAATCCTATCTCTTTCTTGTACTATATATCGGGCAATTCATTACCGTACTCGAACATCCCGACAATTCCTGCGTCATTCTCAGTAGCACGCCTCTGGCACGGATTCGAAAGATCCCGTTAGTTATCCAATCGTTTATACGAGTCATTCGTCGTTTACGAGAGTCGATATACAGAGCGTCGAAATGTCGCAAATCTCATTTTCTTCCCCTACGCTCGACTTTTCTCGCTCTCGTGAAAACGTTTCGTGCGACGCTAGTTATAAGGTGTTGCGTATAATTTATCAGCTATCAACGATATTCCGCTATGAATCTTTATGTTTCCCTCTTATCGGAATTACTCGCATCCTTATTCTCACTGATCCCGGCGAATTTAAGTAAAAGTTTCACGATAAATACGGAAACAAAAAGTCGGCCATAGTTTTTTTTCGCCGGATTGAAAAAGTTTAGTGAAGTATTTTAGGAAAGCTTCGGATATTTTATTGTTTCACATAAGGAAATTGCACAGTTTGGTTATAGTTGAATCGAGGCGATTAAAATAATTCTCGCAACGTATTGAATCTCCCCGACGTAATTGTCTTGAAAAATAATTGAAGCAAGGATCGAAAAATTTCATTGGTGTGCGATTCGCGCAAGCTCCTGACGTAAAATCTGCTATTTCGTTCATTGGAAGTAGGTCACGAGGCTTGGATATTCAACTCATATCGCGTCACAAAATAATAACATAAATTCAACGATAAAGCTATTTGAGTTTTCTGTTTCAAATCACAAGATGTATACCTCATTTTAATTGTATAATTCGGAAAGCATTTATGATCGACACATATTAACATGATTAACGTAGAAGTGGGAATTATTTTGTCTTGCAAGCGTTCTCCGTTAATGGAAGGAGATTTCTTTGAGGATAAAAATGAATTTTGCAACACATTTTACTAATTTGATACCTCCCTAAGACGTTGATCCGCTTATCAGATTAATTAGTTCTATATAGTAGAATCTTTTTATCAACATTCATTTGCATTCAAGTAATCCCTATTTTTCACAGCGAGGCAGTTTACACTGTAATTAAATCGAACCAACCCAACAGAACGAAACGTTTGGTCAAAATGAAATGCAAACCTATTGCTCTTTGATTATTTCTGTTGAGATCTCCTTTATTCGTACTCGATCTATTCGCAGTATGAATTGTCTCAATGATTCGAGTAATGAATCATATAAGGTAAGACTTGAATGCAATCATGTCTTAGTATAATCGTACCTTTCAGTTAAACAATCGGGAGGCATTCCATTTCACGATATTTATTTCATAGACATGCATTTGCAGATCTTAACGTGTTAGCAACGGTTCGAATCACCAGTGACTCGTAAGGATTTTACCCTAATTTGCATAGTGCACGAGATTCAGCGAGGAGCATGAAGAGGAAATTATCATACACTCTTGCCATTGTGCAGGATCACTAATTTACTGCAGAAACTTCGCGGAGTACACTTTATTGATCACGAGCTATTTTCGGCAGCCCCAGTGTTTCAGTTCGCTGAATGGAAAAATGTTTTTGTTTTTTTAAATTTCCGTGTCACTCCTTCAAATTAAATTTTTCACGTTCGAGTATTTCCAGTTCACACATCGAAAATCGTGACGAAGCAATCAACGAATCAAGAAACCTTTTCTGCGATGGTAGAAAAATCAATGGGAAAGTGCTTTGGAGTAAAACGAAATAGGAGAATGTACACAGTCGGAAAGTAGATCTCAGGAAAGAAAGAACCTTATAATGGCATTGGTTTTAGAACGTACGATTGCGCGATTTCGATAGGTCCGCTTCCCATTGGCTTCTGAAAATTAGAAGCTTTATACTCGTCTGATCGAAAGTACTTCTGTTCTCTCGCTCCGGTATTTTGATCCCCTCATTTTTCATCGTGTTGATGAAATTTAATTACTCGTCGGAAGTACAATGACGCTGTTAAAGTATTTTACCTTTCTGTCCGAATTGTGGGACGCTATTTGTCCTTAACGAGGTAAGCACTTTCGATCCGAGCAACTCTTTTAAAGTACCTCTGGTTGAATCGCGTTGAGGAATCGAATCGAGGAGAAAACTTCTGCATAAATACTTGACGAATTGTGCGAGTCAGGCTCTCATTAAAAGAGATTGGTAGTTTTCTTTTTGTTAAGAGCCTCAGTATGGCTCTTTTATTTGAGTAAATGTTGGATTCCTGCGTTCCTCAGGTCTTTTTATTGAACAGAAGGCAATATTGGAATAATAAAAAGGAGGAAAAAGGCGTTGATTAAACATTCTGTGAAGAGACCAGACTGACGGGTTCTAATGGAAAAACCGGTGGGAACAATAACATACTATATAAATATGATAGCTATAAGCAACAATTCATTTTTGTCTCGTTCCAGTTCAAACGATCCATTACTTTATTTCGGATCTTGTAACGCAGACGCTCAAATGGAGTCGTTAATGGACGGATTCAATTTCTTGAAATAGAACGTAACATTGAAAAAAATCGACTCCATCAAACACCTCATTCATTTTCTCAGGTTTCTTCGTTTTATGGAATGTAAAGGAAAGACTCCGATGACTATTCGAAAGTACGAAAGCGGTGGAAGCGTTGAAGCGAGTTTTTAGGGCGATATTATTAACTCTTTCCGAGCTTGAGTCCCTTATTACCAGCGCAGCTGGCACTGCAGTTTGAGAAAACTCGACGTACTTCACTGAAACCCGCACGCCTTGTCTCAAGAGCTGTAACTGACCAAATGTCTTCGCACTCAAAATGTTTCTCGGGACTTTTGAATGTCCTGAAATGTTTTGAAAATACTTAAATTGGAACTGCGGAAAGTCTTTTTCGTTTTTTAAACAAATGCGTTTGAGGGTTGAAGACTGTAATTAGGAATGTGGAACCTTTTGCTTCAATTTCCGAAATTGAAGCTGTATTTTCAAACATTAAAAATCATTACCGTACTCAGGAACCATCTTTAATGTGATTTGCATCTGGAGCTATACAGACTTTGAGAACTAGCTCTATAATCGACATGTGCGATGCCAACACCACTGTAAAGTGTAATTGCATCAACGATCGGAGAACAGACCTACCGAGGACATTACAGCTTGAGGACATTGGAATTACCGTCGACGAGGCGACGGAGACCTAACGACATTTCTATATTAATTAAATGGAGCATGAAAGTTCTTCAATTCAATTCCTCCATTTCTGTCGTCGTACCAGAAAACGTGAAATTGCCTCTTGAAAAGTGATCAGGGAATTTCAGCACTCGAGAATTTTTTACCTTTCACTGATAATGGCACGGAAATTTTTAATTTCATTACTATTGCGTCTGTTTATTCCTGTGATTTTCTCAGTGTTATTTTTTGTCCAGTTGGTATAGGATATTCAATTTTTCAAAGTTTTTAAGCGGTCCCGAAACTTTTTCGCAAGGGTCGAGGGGATTAAACGACTTAATCGATCAAACACTTCTGATAAGTAGCCCCGTTTTTCACGGAAAACTATTACTTACTCTCTTTTTTGGACTCCGCGTTTTTCTTCGCTTCTGCGATACTTATCCGCTTTCTATTCCAACCATAATTTATGTAGGTAGAAATCGCCCAATAAAATTGCCGATACCGCAATTGAGCGATGTTCTCAAGTTGAAAAGAAAACGTGAAATTCAAGGATTCGAAATACAAGAGTAATTTTTCACCCCTAGACTTCGGAGCTTTTTAAAAGAAATTTCGTTTTGATGGTTTCATCTTACCCTCCGAGATGTTCGTGGAATTTTTTCCTTTAAGACGGCATCATTATTGCATGCTACAAAAGCATATTCTCCGAGTGTTAACAAGTGAGAAAAGAAGCAAAGGCCACGGAGAACTATGGGTTAGGCATGAAGTTACGAGAGGCGCGCATTTTTTTCAGCGGAAGTCATGGTTTTATAGGAACGAAGAAAATTAGTATGAAATCTTCCAGGCACGAAAGTCGTGCAGAATTCAGCCTTTTAGTAATACACATTTTCCGCCGTCAGCATCGCTTTTATTTTATTCAAATCGAAAACTACACGATACTCTGTTTTATCATTGGGCTGACGAGAACACGTTTTTTTACGATAAATTATTTCTATATTAATTACTATTATATCAGTATTTTCTTCCAACAATTCTAATGAATGAATATCCCTTATGGATAGGTAAAATAAACTAGAATCTTTCTTAATGATAATTTTGATAATCATTTTAATAATATTAGGAACTTAAAAATATTGGCGCACTTCGCTACATGCTGTGTAGAATTTATTTCACGTGGAATCGAGTTTGTCACGTATGCTTGACATGAAAATTAACAGCACGATTAATGAGGTAAATGAGTTATCCGGAGGTTCGAGTCAGTTCGAGTGTAAGGAGCGAGAGGAAAAGTTGGTAATAAGCCATTATCGTTAGTCATAAGTAATTTAGTTGAGTGATATTGGTATTTAAGAGCAGAGGTGCGATAAATATAAATTGAATGAAGTAGTCACTAAATGCAGTGACTCGGCAGCTTCGATGAGAGTTGAATTGCATTATGTTATCGAAAAGCGAGAGAATCTTGCTTCATTCCCCGGTACGGTTGCCGATGGCAAAATGGTGTAACGGGCTGTATATAAATTTGCGTTTCCCTCTTTATTACACAAGTATTTTATCGACTTCCTGTCGCGCGCAGCAACAAAAAGTACAAAATACGGGGGGGAAGGGGGGCTGTGATAAATCTTGTTGGTTCACGTAAAAAGATTTCTTTCTTTCTTTCTTTCCCTATTTCTTTAGCGTCTCACTCGCAAGTCTTACAAACACGCGACACAATGAAATTCCCTTAATATCATCATACTACCGCTGCTCAGTACTGCAGGAATGTGTTTTTGATTAATTCTTTTAAACTTTCAGTTCTCTTTATTCATCATTTAAAGAACTCTCCGCTTCAATTTTACTTTTCATCTCTTTTCTTTTTAGATCGTAATCTGTCAATAGCGTTGAAATGGTGCTTGTTGCTGATTTACGTATTCCTCAGATTTCCTCTAAATAAAGAGTTCGTCTTTACTGGAGACAATAATTACTGGACAATTACTGTTTATAAAATTTTAGGTCACATTATTGACGGGCATCGCTCGTGTATCATTTCTGCATGTGCCATCAACGATAATTAGTTTGATTCTCCAATTAACTGTCTAATTTTAAAACTGCAGTTCACTGATTCTACGTTTATTAATTAAAATTGTGATATTCCATTGAACATTTGATTGTATCTTTGTTCATTTCTATGTATAATATGTATAAAAATTGAAGCACATATTTATAATATGAAATCAAAATACTTAATTTGTGAAATTAAATATACAGTAATTAATTGAAGTTTCAATTTATTAGTATGGTGCTCTTTGTTTCGCATAATTATACTATTAAGAGATGAAATTGAAGTAATAATGTAACCCGGTAAGCTTCCAAAGCTCTAGCTACACATACTACAAATCTCTTATTTCCTATCAACTTGTAATGAACTCGTCGCGTACAGGGTAGTATAATCTCAGTCGAAATTTGGGAACATTCATAACTTAAAAAAAGTTTTAACGGCCTTGTTTTAAAAACTATGAAGATCGACCGTGAAAAAATTGATCAATGGACGCGTCATTCGCATCGTAATTTTTTCAGCCTGGTTACTGCCCTTGACCTTTTCGAAGCTACTCGATATCGCGAGGATTAATAAGATGAAAAGTTTCAGTTTGACGAGATTGTTGCGATGTATCAATAGAAAAAGTTTTAACAGTGTTGTGCTTTTAACTCACAGAAATATAAAAGACATTATGATGTTAAATTGACCGATTGCATTCTCCATCAGTAGAGGCAAACTTTACTTTGCAACAGAAGCAATCCATCGCCAACGAAACTATCTCAATCTCTTCGTTGGAAGATAAATTCAAATTCCGCAATAACTGTGCTAAACTACAACGTATCGGGCACGAATATTTCCCTAACACTGCGATACTATTTGCATGAGAGCCAGTAGCTCGTGGATGGTAAAATTACGCGAATTTCAAATGAAGAAGGATTAGGAGGAAATTCCAGGCCAGGGCTTCAATTCGACCATTTTACTCGGCTCGGCGTTTCAGCGGAAGGAAATAATATTACGCTCGACTACCCAAAGCCATCGATTATCTCTTACTTCTTTTATCCCAGACACTATCTCTGTTTCCACTCCTGAACGCTTCCAAAAGTTGCCCGTTCATTTCCCGAAGTAGAGCCGCGAACGGGACGCTCATCCGGGATTCTGAGGTTTGTATACACAGTGCCAATTGCTAGAGAGGAAAGTTTCCGAAGGATGGTCAGGGTTACAACGGGCAATTACAGCATTTCCCAGGATCCTTCGGGTGTTCGTCGCAAGAGCAACTAAGTGTAGCGAGGTGAATCGAACTGGAAGTGAGAGGTCCTTCTGCGATAGGTCTCGGCGAAGGGGTTGAGTCGGAAACCGATGTCGGTGTACTGGTAGCGCGACGAATGCCGGAGCTCCCGCTATAATCTCCCCGACAAAAGACACCTCCCACCTCAGCAATCCGAAATCAATAGCTTGCGGTCTGTTAGCACTATCAATTATCTAAGTATATAATATTACATCTATCTCCAAGGGAAATTCCGCTATTCTGTCTCATAGGAGATAATAACGATGCATTTGACACTGTAATTGGAATCGTGAATGGATGCGTGATTTTCTAGACAGCTCAACGTGGAAAGCTTTAGATTGTTGAGACCGTTTGTGTGATTAAGGATTCGTGTAAGCAGCAGCATTATGTCATGACTGCAGAATTTTCCTTTCATCCGAAGATTGAAATGAAGTGCGTCAGCTTCGAAAATATCAAAAGATTAAAATTTTAATGCTCATGGGAGGATGGAGGAAGTTTTCATCAAGAAGTTGGGATTCAAGTACTTCCGTTTTTCTCTATTGAAAAGCTTATCCTCTTCCACACTGATATTATCGCATCATTCTTTCGAAATTTATATAATACTATTTGAATTTTGGTATACCTAGCAATAAAGTTCTCAGCGTAATTGTTCATCAGATAAAAGGTTCAGAAATTTCCAACTAGTCAAAGGGTTGGGTAATGTCTCCAGATTGTACTTCGTTTTCGTCTAATATCGCATGTAGTGCAAGCTTTTCCTTGACTTGCAAAGTTTGATTTGAGGACACAGCTTCAACTAATTTACTTGGAAGTTTCAATATGTCTTTGATGTTTGATTTTGTGTCTTGTGCGCATCTTGGTGTCAAAGTCAAATAAATTCTACCTTATTCCTTGCTCCAGTTGAGAAATTTTCGAGCAAGACTTTTCATAAATTGAGCATAAATTACAGTCCTCTTATCTCTCGTGAAATTCTGAACTTTTCTTTTCTCCGGGGTAAGAATTCCATTTCTCAGACATAATCCAAGATCACTTTTTATACTTTTTGCCGATTTCAAAAAGTTGAAGTCTCAATATTTAACCGCATTCAGGTAGCGAGTTATTTTTGTTGGATTCTACAGCGACTGATTTCTGCATTAGAATATCGGGTGAATATGCAAACGTATGTTATTTCAATGGAATCGATGTCGCGCATTGTGCTCGGGGAACGCTAGAGAACTCGCGATTTGTTTCTTTTCCGCTATTTTTCTTCCAAGGGAAATCTCGTGTAAGTTGCTGACAATGATATTTTTCAAATAAATCTAGGAAAAGCCTAAGGACAAACTTGGTATAATGCACAGCAAAGTAAGCATACGTAACCTCGCGCAACTTGAATGCCGAAGCACTTTTATTCGTGCAATTTACAGAAAACATTTTTCCTTAGGATGCGGGATAGACAAATGCGATTGCGTGCCCCATCCTCGTCAATAACATGGAAAGGCAGAAGGAAAGGAACAATTATCACGGTTACGGAAACAAGAGTAATCGAGTTTCCAGTAGAAATGGTAAACGGAAGGGACGCTTCGAGAGGCGATTGTCTTCATCATCAAAAGCTTTTATTACCCTATTGCACGATATTGTATCCAATAACACGAGCTGTATTTAGACAAGGAACATCAAGCTCTGATTATCTTTCACGTTAATCAGGCTTAACTTTAGAAAGAAATTAATCCGGGATGTATAGTCTGTGAAATCAGATGATCACCGACATACCCTGAAACTCCAATAAGACCAATTTCAAACTCCCAAAAGACGGTTCAAATACTGTTAATAGTCTTCAGAAAGTCCAACGCGGTTTCATAAGCTAAACTCAATCCCAGACTAATAGACTATACCAAAAAAAGTAGTTGACAGATTGGTTTCTTTGACGCAATCTGTTTGAGCCAAACATGCAATTTAATTCTCTGCAAAGTATGAGAAGAGCAAAGTCTCTGCGTTGCATTTAGAGAGATTTATTTTTTCGTGGCACTCATCAAGATCCAATCAAGGGACATTTATTATCAGAGGATGCTTAATTGAAATCATAATCTCATGCATAATGCCTCTCTTAGCGCGAAGACTGAACGCACGAATATGATGTCGTTTATCATAGGTTTCGCCGTACCGAGCGCTGATTGCTCAGAAAGTGATTAATTGCAAAGTTGCGTCCATCGTAAAACTAAGCGATTTCACGGTGTTTATGCACTCGACTTTTGCGGTCGACGACATAATTGAACGTGTAACACCGGCCTTAAGTAACTCACCTTGTGTAATTGCATTCCCGTCCTGCAATGATGACGTTGAGAATGGTATGTTAGCAACGCCAAAGTCTAATTATAATTGCTCCTGTGGTTTGTACAATTTGCCCCAGACTTGACCCACTAGAAACATTATTCCGATTGCCATTTTAATTCCTAAGATTAACCCACGCTACGTTTTCGTTCACCTTTATTTTATATATTAATGAAGTACTTCATAAGAGACTCTGTGGTTCAATCTCCAGCTCCCAATTCGCAACTTAATCGTACCGTGCTCACTTGCAGCGATACAGTATCAAACTTTTCCATTTTATAACTGCATAGCAGGATAATGAATAGCCCGTTTAAAAGAACAAGCGTAACGAAGCGAATACTGAGAGAATCGTTGTTCTACAAGACGCGGAATAGCGGCCTCGTAAAAGTATTGAAAATCTGCGGGGCAGTTGAAAAAAATAATGTGAAAAAAATGAAAGCCGCGTTAAATATGAGTACGAAGGAAGAACAGAAATCCACTGGAGTATAATGATCCAGCAGCTAGGGTTGCAATTGTCCTCTGAATTCATAATGCAGGTAATGGTCGACCGGGTAACTATTGTTTTCAAGCCGACAACTTTTGAAAGCAGCAAAGCGATGCTAAATGCGAAGCATATCAATATTTAATGCTGCGTTGCTGTCGAAATTATATTCAGAACAATAGAAAAACTTTCACCGAGTTTTCTAACTATATTTTTCAATTTTGCAGCATGTTACGTGGAAAGAATAATCAAATTCCGTTTCAAGGATTTAATTGAACAGATTAGCGTGCATTATCTTCAGAGAAATTACATCTGTACAGCTTGTAATAATTTGTAATAGATTCCACGCTATAAAGTTTATACTTGAAACAAATGTAAATTTGAGAACTCTAGAGATCGCGCTGACAAGGCGGTGAGAAAGATATTTCATTCCTCTCATTGCAATGACGGAAACATTACATTACATTAATCTTAACATATTGCAACTATTTTAGTACCGTTGTGCCAACTTTCTATCGTGTTCGCCACGTTATTGCAAAGTTTACTAGCTTTATGTTTACAATTATTTAAAAAGCGAAATCGAATTCAGCTCCAAGGATACTTTTTGTTCGACAGTTATTAATATATGATTGTGTATGGCTTTCAGAATCTTTGTCAATATACTGATTTATTTGCATTCAGTTCAACTAATAAACTCATGAGATTCTAAACACGGTCCAATATAATATTTCTTTTTCCACCTAAATATCTCGGTTCTTGCAGGAAAAGAAGATTGGAAATCCTGAGAGGACCGAACGCTGTGAATAAAATGTAATGAAGCGAATGGAAGGCGTCTTTAAGGTAAGCGGAATATAATGCTCATTTCGCATTTCATTTTTTTTCTGAATGAATCTTATAAGTTCGAGGTAGCGGTAAGAGTCAGGATTACACTTTTAATTACGCGCGTAAAGCTTAAGAATATTGGATGATTTTTGTCATTTTTCAATGTGTGTCATAACCCAACAGAGCCGAGTAAGAGCAATTTGCTGCAGCAGACGACGTCGGATTATATTTCCCCCTTTTTTCAGACCACGCTCTCGATCCTTTTTCTTGCATTCGTCGTCCCTCAAGAACGGCCCTTTCATCTGCTTTCCCTTCTCTCCTATCATTCTTTTTTTCCTTTCATTTTTTAAATATACTATAGCTATACATTCCATTGGCATGGCGTCGCCGGCGACGACGACAGCGACGCGTGGCTGACATTCTATTCCGCGTTGAGTCCAATTCAGACTTAATAAAGCGTCATACGCAACCACGACGTCCTGCATTTTTCCTCGTCTCGAGGAAACTGGAATTGAATGCGCTGAATGCTCATTTAACGGCGCCAGCAGCCGTTAGTACTCCGCCAACAGAGTTATCACCATCCCTCATCGTTGTCTTCGTCATCAACCAACGCCCTGAATGCAGATAATGTCCTGCTTTCTTAAGCGTCCGGCGGCTGAAATTTTAACCGCGCCTGATTGCTTTTCTTATTTGAATAATTGACGCTTCATCGACCGTCAATTTAAATGTAAATGACTTGAGATATTTAACTATGAATATTTTTCGAGTCCCACATTTTCATTGCCTTCATTCAATTAACTTAGGATTTTCTGGAATCGATCACATTAATGCAAATCAAATGGCAGGAAATGTTTGAAAATCTGGGCGAAAGTTCAGGATTCCCAGTAACGTCGTCGGTTCAAATTTTCTATTGGTTTTCCGATATCGATTAGTACGAAAGTAGTTTGTTATCTCTCTACTTTCCATTTTTCTCTGTTCTTTGTTGACCATGTAGTTGGAAGTTGCGCTGGAAGGGGTTCTGAACATAATCGAACAGAGAGGGAGGCAAGTATAGAGGTGGAAGCGACATTTGACACGATCCTCCAACATGTGAAATTACGTGCTACGATGTTCTATTCTGTATAGACCACAGGAACTCCGTAATAGTGGCGATAATGACAAAGTTATCGCACCTGCAATTCCTCCTGAACCATCGCAAACCATTGTGCATGCACCGTAAAAATTTATAATATGAATAGTCAGACGAGAGTATTACATTTTATACTCGATGTGATGCTTCTATTACGTTGCTTCTTCATGTTTCGTTTCTTAGTACAATATTTTTCAACATCCAATATCATGCTTGTAATTTTTTCGTCGTAGTTTTATCGATAAGAATCATATAGACAAGAAATTTCCAATATTGAGGAGTTCGCCCTTACTTTGTAGATTTAAACTTTGCTTGTTATCTTCATTCACTGATATCTTCATGTTTATCAGACTCTTCTTTTTTTTAAAAAAAAGCAGGGAACTGGGGAAAAACTAGATAGATAATTTAAATGCTATTTATATAAAAATATAATCATATTTTTTAATTGTATACCCATCTTCAGAAAATAAATTAAAATTTCAGACTCATTACAATTTTTAAAAAGTTTATAAAAAGCAGAATCTACAGTGGGAAACTAAGGTTGTCATACATGTCAATAAATTATGGAATTCTCAGTCTCGAATATATTTTCTTCAAGGGCTGCTTCTATATTTGCTGTGGTTCAAATAATTGAGACAAATTCAATCATGCTTTCTCGCTCATACGGAATTTAAATTTCCTCTGGCTCCAGTTTTGATATAGAATACATGTACAGCAATAAAAATTGTTCCGAGTTTATCGTGCGTTTAATATTAGTCCATCGATAAAGTACAATAATAAATACCACGGAGTACAAGTATAATTTCTATAAAATAGCTGGGTCGTTTGCGATTTAGTAATAATTCAGTATTGGCGATTTCTCATACGCTATATCTGTATCAACATTTTAATTCAGTTTCATTACTTCAGGAATTCAATCATGACAAACATAATTACACTATATATGACACATTATTATTATTTCCGGTATAAAAGTTTTAAATCCATTGGTGATTCATTTTGGAAATTATTATAAATTATAAGGAAAAACTGTTTTAAATAACATTAAATCTGAAAAGATTAAGCGAGGGATTCGAAACAATTTACGGAAGAAAAGTATAGAATAAATAAAATGCAAATGTATATTCACTAGTAGGGACATCTTTTTTCAAGTAAATGTGTTCCAAGTAGTTTTGCGTATAAATAATGCATTGTTAACTTTGTAATGAGCAAAACTGTAGGAATTTCCAAAATTGTTTAAAAATATTTAAAAAAAGTTGTTTCGCAACATTACTTTTTCATTTTAAATCCACCGCTTGAACATTTTTCTGAATAAGATCGGGTTTCCTGCATTTCGCTTCACAAATAAAAGTTGGGGATCCAATTATGATAATTTTATTTTTGTAAAGGATAAGATGTTAATTCTTCATGATTGTTTGTCAAATATAACTGAAATTTGTAAATACTGAAAGACGCGCAAACGAAAATATGTTAATATGACCCGAAAATTGATTATATTCTTATTGAAAAATAGAATTATAAGCGTATTCGATATTAAATCTGAAAGGTTCTCTAAAGAATGGAGCTACTCCTAATGGCCAATACATATTGCGTTTCTCTTACTTTCCACTAACCGTTGAAGGCTCAGGGTACAATCAGGGTAGTTTTTTTATCGCACGGAAAGAAAAGTCACTTCTGTCAGTATTATCCGAGGTCACGAATGCAAATGTCTCATTATACAACATGGCTTTCTAAAAATTACTGCATCCAGAAATAATACCTGTTATACAAATCGTCTTGCATTTTCATCTCATTCATGTGCTTTCTGAATGCAAATTTAGTTTGTTTAAAAAGATATAATTCTCCAGAAAACGAGTACGTTTCTACATATAAAGAACTGAATCCTTTTCATTGTGATTTAGTGACGAATGCACTAATTACATTTATTCATTTCATTCACAAATAATAAACTCTACTAACAACGTGTGTCAATTTTAGTTTTAACGATTCCATTACAAATAAATTTATTCCTCCACCAATGAAATGGTATTTGACAAGTGCGAGAAATGGAAAAGTTAATGAAATATCGAAAACAGAGGCATGCATATAGAGAACGATACGTTTCAATAAACCTTTTACACGCTGCAGCAGGCAAACATTTTGTATTCAACTTTGTAATGACACTGTCGTCAGATAAAAATGCACGATTGATTTTGCACTGACGCAAACATCAACCTATCGGTATTATATTTTGTCCGCTTCTTTGCGTCGCAAATACCATCAGCTGAATTGTGTAAGACCACGAAACATTTTAATGACGAGGAAAGTAGTTTCGAACTATCCTAACTATCGACAGGAACATCCGATATGCCGCATCCCTCTGTTCTGTTCCGCTCGCAGAGGAGATTTAATTAATATTATGATGTGGAATGTAGATACATGAAAGTTTGATATTGCATGTAAAATTAGTACATATTTGATGTTATTCTTCTTACAAAATATTGTGTGATATTGTAACTTTTTCTACATGATACAAGTTTGCAAAATGCTACTGTTTCTTTCGCAAAACACATAAAATTGTATTGCATACCGAAATTTTCAAATAATATGAAATCTTTTTATCTCACAAAAAAAGAGATTCGTTAGTGTTTTCATATCTCGCTTTGAAAAATGGCACGATATTGCTCCGCGTTGAGCGGCGCAATGTAATATTCGTTATTCAAATGTGACGTACGTAGTTGTGAAATTTCTCGAATTCGAACTGAAACCATTTGTAGCACTTTCATGATAAACAAGGTTCATATTAACAGTTTCCTCCAACAATTCCACGAAAAAAGAATCCAGAATGTTGAAACATATACTTTGTAGGAATGTTTTGCAGTATCTTAAACGCGAGAAAATTCAGATTCGTTTCAACCGAAATACAAAATCGTCTTGCTCTTTCTACTTTTGCCGCGTGTACAGCAATTTTACGGTCATGGCTGCATAATTTCATCATCCTCTGCGATAATAATTGGTATTACAGTAATCCAGTTTATCGCTAGAGTGCAAATAATCCAAATAAACCGTTAGGCCGAGAACCCGAACGCAAAGTGTCGCAAATTGTTCGGGTATTGAAGACTTTTAAAAGTAAAATTCGCTCGTAAGGAGCATGCCTCCCGAGCCAACACGTCTTGAATGCTTTTAATATAGTGGATGGAATGTCGTGGTGTCTGTACGACGCTGTCGGATAACCGAGAAACTATGACGTGTGTTGAGCACTCGAGGAATTGCTGCGGCTGCAGTAATATGTGGCCTCAAAATTCTGTAGAAAATCAATAACGCGAATATCTTCTGAAAATGATAACCTGACATTCGAATTATGACAGGGATTCTTGAAGAATGTTCATTTGTTAACCGGCGTTTCCCTCTAATTAAAGTGAAAACAATCTACTTGTGTATCATCGGATGCTCTCCGTTTTTTTATACGAGATAATGAGCGATTACATTAGTTGTGACGCATAATTGACTTACCGTCATTGCCCGATCTCTAACCAAATTCGAAATTGAATGGATACTGAAGCTTATAAACTAACTATGAGCTGCACGAACTGTGCAATATTATTGAATTAACCTGACAATCGTACTGCCAATACGATGACATGAAGTATCTAAATACAACATTCGATATTCGAGGGCATATTTTATTCGTTTGAATTCCTTGAAACGGCGCGTTATTTGCATTGATAATCAAAATATCCACGGTCGACAATTGGCTACGTAAATGATTCGTTAGAGTGTATTTTATATGTGCCCTTACACATTTAACTTTGTGACTTCGCTGTCTATAAAATACGATATTCTCTGGACCCGGCATTATCGCATTTTGACAAGCTTAGCTTTTATTGTTGAATGTTTGAGTACTGGTAATTTTGTTTCGCATGTTAACAATGAATAATTTATGATAATAAATTTATAATATATTCTTACAGCGTTGCAATGAAATGAGTTTTGCACATTTTCATTGACTATAAACATAATATAAGTCGTTAATTATTCTGACAATAACTCTTATAATTAGAAAAATAACATTTGGAAAAAATATTTTCAGCTAAAGTCAATTATTTGATGTGGAAATCTCGATTGTATAAAACCAATCTCGCCAACATTTGCGATCCCTTTTGTGATAACTTATTAGTTGAAAAAATGCAATAGCGATGAAAGTAGGCACATGTATTAGTGAGAAACGATAATTCAGAGAACTAAATGTGACTTGCTTTATAACACCAACGTGAGCTTTCAGTGACAGCTACCATCGCTTCCAATTTAGGTCTATAACTTGAACATTATAGCTTCTCTCTATTCTCCCGAATCCTTTACTTGAATATTGCCTCCATTCCTCTTCCCTCTTCCGTGCTTCTATTCTCTCGGAAAGTATTCGCTGAAGCTTTTGTTTACGCCACCACCAACACAGTCATCAGCTAATTACTAACCAATATCTGCGAACCGGGTCAGCACCTTTTTCCGACTGCATTTTTTGCCAGAACAAAAGTCGTTTGTATAAAAAGCGCTTTTTACAGTGAATTTCGGTGGCACTTTTTCAAAAGTTGTACGGAATTTCACGTTTCCATCATATCTATTAATCTTGAGCTTTCGACATTTTTCTCATGAGTGGCAGAAGGAAATGTTTCCAGAAAAACGTTATTTCCAGGTCAATCCTGTTACTGTGAAGCATTAAATTTTGCCTTGAATTTTCTATTAATCTTATTTTTCTGGGTTATTTAAATTTTGGCGGAATCTCGAAAAAAATGCTTGCGCTTGCAACATTGCATCCTGTACACAAGATTAAGTCAAGCAAACTTAGCAAAACAGTGTCATGATTTATAATAGACGCGGTTATTGATGGCTTTGGTCAACACAATCAGCCTCCAACTCTTCATGTTATGCATGCTTGTAGGACCTGTTTACTCACATGAAGATTTAATCATTGATCTCATGACTTTGGGAGATAACTCGAATTTGGGGTAACCTTTTTCTAGTTGATATTTCGATTGATCATCTCATGAAAATCATATTCTGTAAGCAAATGTATACTTTTTTGTTCTGTTGTAGCTTTTACTTCTCAACTCTTTAATTCCTTGCTAAGTAAAAATTAAAGCAGTAATTTATGACACCCGAATATGATCATTACTTTCACGTTTGCTGTAACATTTTTCTAGCCACGTTTTATTTCTTCACTTGCCAATAGCTTTTGATAAATTTATAAATGTGTATTATAAAGTTTGGACCGGAAAATAAATTTTTATAATCAAAAATATGCAGCTGAATAAAATATTTAAAAATTCATGTTTGAAATGAACAAATTCTTAATAGCGGCGAAAAACGTATCAACATCCATTGCAAGTAGTGGAACGTATGGAATATGAGCAATGGAATAAATCGATGAGACTCGAAAAAAAAGAGTAGTGTACTCTAGCATGCGAGGATCAATTGAGAACCGAAGCAGTGTATATTCCTTTGTGCCACAAAAAATGTATAGATTTCATTAATCAATTGGGCATTTTGAAAATATTTTGCGATAACCTCATTCTTGGCATTTCAATACGCAAAATTTATATAGTCGGGAATTGTGGTACCAAATCTCCTTTAAACTCAGTTAACAATGGAAGTAGATATAGAGAAGTATTCATATTGAAAACATGCATTTGGAAACCCTATAATAAAAACTGGACTTCAAAACTTCTAAAGCCATAAATTCAATGAATGTACATCGTTCTACATAATTTGAGAATCGTTTTGGTCTTTCTGAACTTAACTCGCGGAATAATAATGGAATAATGATCAAAAAATAATCCTACCTTTCACTGCATTGAGCTTATTTCCCACCATCTGTTTTGCCACAAAAGCCGCCATTTTGGGTTTCCTTGATCCTGTGGTTTTAGTCCTTTAATCTGGAAAAATAAAAAATCATTCAGATTACCTTTAAGTGTAATTTGTACTGCTCGAACGGGAAAATATTATCGACAATGAACGATTTCATTAAATTAATTCTTAGCGAAACTTGACGCTTGGGCTTCGTCAATTTTTTTTGTTAAAACCGATTAAAAATATGAAATATTCAAAATATTAATACACACTAAATACGGAACAGATGTCGAAATTGCATCGTTTCAGTTGTATGTTTGTTACATATTTGAGATCCCAACAATATGGAAAATGAATTTTTATAAATATAATTTATGCACTCAATCGATGCAAAGTCCGTGCCACGTATTCCAGAGTCCACCAATGATTGTAAAAATCGTTTTATCGCTACATCACTTTTGCTCGTCTGACAGGCGCCCAGACGTCCCGACGCCTGTCGTCTTCACAGCTTCCTTTGTTTTTTTATTTCTATCCTCCCCTATCGATTTTTCTTTCAATGCCATCATCCACTCGAAAGTCTAGATGAATTTATAATTTCTTTCCACGTTTCGAAAAGGACAATACATTTTTTTAATGTACAGAGTAATTTTCCATACATTTTCTGTCCAGTATAGAAATGATACATTTCTCTACTAATTCTGGGACAACAAAATGCAATACAATGACGGGAAATTCAGTGAAAAGTCGGATGGTAATAAAAAAGGAAATAAATAAACAGTGGAACAAAATGTTATAAAAATTTTTGGAGGCGCCGGGTATCGATCCCGGTACCTCTCGCATGCTAAGCGAGCGCTCTACCATCTGAGCTACGCCCCCTGATGAAAAATATGATCTACATGAGAAATTTGTAACTCGAAAGTATATCAATGAAAGTATCGACTCATTAATTAGAAAGGCCGCGGAGTCCGTGTATTCCGCGCGGAGCGCGTGTGTTTGTACGGCCTCTACCAGCACACCAATAGCATACGAATCATTGAAACATCTGTTCAAAGATAATTCATTATAAATAAAAAGTAACATCGATGAAAATGTTTAAATTAATGTATGAAATTAATTTTACTTATATATTAGGTACGTCAATCCAGTTACAATGAAAAATTAAGCTGTAACAAAAATAATGTTGAGACAACAAAATATTTTTAAAAAAGAAGTTGATAACATTTTTGTTTAATCAATTCAATCTTTTTTTCTTGGCATGTTATTTTAATTTGTGTACGACCGAAAGTACACCTTGACCTGCTCAGATTTTTTGTTCTTTTCCCCTACGTGACTGTTACGGTAATATCGTTTGCTGACATTTCACAAAAAAGTCTGTTGTCAATGTCTTTCCAACGCGTAACTTATATCTGATCCCATCTTCGTTTCTTTCGTGTTTGAGAACAATGTCGAATATAGCGTTTGATGAAATATTATTTCAATAAAATCAATGTATTGAAGTATAAAAGTGTACTCGATCTGCAGACATGATTGATATTATTGGAACATAATTTTTTTATCCGATATTTATAGCTTAATCTTTCATTTCACCGCAACGAATTGCATTAAAATTATTCGAATATCGGTCTTAGTATTGGTTGTATTAATATGTTGTATGAAAAAGGAAAACATTTTTTAAATGCTTGGCTTTCCATTGATCCGTATCGTAAAGATTCTAAAAGAGTCCAAATCGACTCAAACTTGACCTACAAATACGCTGCACTGTCAATACGTTTATCGATTTTATGTTAGAGAAAAATATTTCAATACCAAGGCTCATGAATTTTAATCGAGGCGTTCGGGGAAAAAATAGCTCAATCTGTGCCAATTAAAAGTGATCTAAGGACAAAGTAAAACATGGTTTTAAATTGAATACTT